>JAZFAU010000024.1:6675000-6900000 GCA_037178615.1 Dione vanillae
TTCTGTCTATGAAAATGTACGAAGGAACTTGCATAATTTTGGTAGTATCATCTAAACCGGGAAGCATTTTTACGGTAGATTTAATACTATTGTAAATAAGACGATTGGTATAAATTCTTGTTATCATAATAAGCCTTCTTTATTTAAGATGGATGTGTGTTTTTAATGTTTTAACAATGTTTTCCTTATCATACACCTGATATGATATAATGAAGAATAATTAAATAGTATTCTTCAGTTTTATGTAATTAATTTTACTGTACTTCACACGCGACACTCTGGGAAGGTGGATTTTTCTATTTCGATTTTCTTCGCTCTGGAAACTAGGCAAAGCGCGTCGTTGAGTTCCGCCACTCAACACGCAATGCCTCGAAAAAGGCGGAAAGCGGGGACGGAGAAAGCAGGGACTAAGCAACGATGTGTCTTAACACTAGCTTCATATGGTTCCTGCAGTTCCCTCTGCCTACCCTGCTTGTTCTTACATTATTGAATAAAAAAATAGCTTAGGCCTTTTTTGGAAATATTTTTAAATATTAACTAAGTAGTTAATATTTAAAAATATTTCCAAATCGATTCCGAGTCGATTTTATTTAAACCAAGACGTTGACAAGGATAATAATGCTACTACGTTTGATAAGGAAATATGACGTATTGAAACACCATGGTACGTTGACGAATCGTGGTTTATATATTACGTGCAAATATATTATGACTATGCTAATTGTTTTTTCCAGTATATGGTAGAGACTTAGATATGTTTATTATGTACAAAGAATTTCGATTATCGCCTATGTGACGACAATTGCTGAAAATTCCTAGTAAATACTAACATATAAGTAGTTTAATATATTCATACATAAGTGTTGAATAGTTTTATGTACTATAATACGACCGCCTTAATACATTTAAGCTATAAGCGCTTAGTAATTTTTGTATATGTAAAAAATTTTTCGTGACGCCCGCTCATCGTGTTCCAGCAAAATGCTACAAATTAGTACAATTTAATTTACCTATAGATATTTCTCCGATCTAGTATAAATACGTAAAACTAAGTGTGTAATGGACTTCCGCCAGTCAATATGCGTCATCGTAGGTTCTCTCTGTATATTATGCAAAATACCGGAAATGTGAAAAGATAAAAGAAAAAACTTATTGTACGTTGACCTTATCTAAAGAATTTCAATAAATTTAATTTTAACTAAGCATTATCTATTTGCAGCTTAGATTTCTCGTGTTCAATGACCAACCTGTTTCCGCGATATATGAATCTACGTTGACATGCTATCTCAAGTTCAGCTTTATTAATAACGTGGGAAAGTTCAATAATCGCTGTGCTTCACGCCTACAAGCGATTTAGCTAAACAGGGCTTACGAAACATGGAATTGTTTGGTTAATCAATAATATAACAAAAAAACTATTTATCCAAATACGAGACTGAATATGGTTTATATTATTTTTCATATATTATTATTGTTTTTAAAATAAACACATTAAGCTCATTTATCTTTCACATATTATATCTGTAAGATAAATATTTGACATATACATTTTTGTCATAGTACAAAATTTGACGTTATAGATAAGCACCGGAAGTTCATCCCTGAACGCGGGCCATCTATTAATATCGTTCGGTGCACCATGCAGCCCTACGTCAGACGGTAATGCTGCGCTTGCAATACCAATAATTTAGTACGGCGCGTGACCGCGCACTAGGAGGACGTGTGTTGTTACAATCTTCCAAATAAAACCCAGCAACCGTGCTATTTTCACGTATTTCTTATCGGAAAACGTTTTAAATTTCCTAACTTGTGACAGTTTTGTAAGAAGTGTGTGCGCTAAACGTGATTTCGTTGCGTTGACGGAAGTTATTGCAGTTGCAACCATTTTGCTGGTGCATTATATCGATTCATATATTTGGTGTGTATATTTAACTTTAGAATATTGATAGGGATCTAGGTGTAAATCTAAGTGACTATAATCGCAACAGATTATGTTTACATTATAACATTTCAATTGAAGCGTGCAGTTATGTGACGATACGTGTCAGGACAGCTGTATACGTTCTAAATTATTATTTTTACCTAGAGATTGGGGATAACCTTTAGAGCGCAACAACAAAACATTAAAATTCTATATAATATTTTTTTTTTAAATTATGTAATCAGTATTTAGCAAAGTTAAACATATATTTGCATTTATAATTTGGGAATTAAGATAAACGTTTTCATACATACATATCTTATATATTAGGTAACTTTTGTGACTCTGATCTACAGTTATATTATCTGTAGGTAGGAATTAAACTTTTCTTCCATATTGTGTTTAAATTCCCATTTGAACCAAGTCAAATTTTTGAGATTAATTAGTATTTATGTCAAACATTAGTGAGATCTTTGTTAGATATTGAGTTTAAGTAAATTGGTCATTCTTTCTACGCCTTTTTATTTTAAATTTATTTTTATTTCTTATTTTAACATCAGTAAGTGAAATGTTATATAATTTTTGTCGCTCATTATATAGGTACCAAGCACGTTATATACAAGTACCAACTACTAACGTAAAGATCACTGTAACGAGTTTATTATTAACTGGGCCCAGACACATTTTGTATATTCGGGTTACCTTATGATCTAAATAATCCTTTGATTCTGGTACATACTGTGTCAGTTTATAAATTTATAATATTTTAAACTTATTTTAGATTACTAACTGCATTTTTTTTAATTTCTAAATTATTAGTATATTATTTAAGTAACGTTATATGTAGTAAATTTTTATATATATATATATATATATATATATATATATATATATATATATATATATATATATATATATATATATATATATATATATATATATATATATATATATATATATATATATATATATATATATATATATATATATATATATATATATATATATATATATATATATATATATATCATTTAAAAAAAGTCTATAATTAAACTACTCTTTTAAGTTTTTTGCCATATTCAATGTCAGCAATATCAGTAAAATAAATGTATACACTCGATAATGTTAACGAGAGTCGAGATGCTAAGCAAGGATATAAAGTTTAACATTTAAAATACGCTTATCAGACAGTTTATCAGTGACATTATTTTGTTTTGGTATAAATAAAGGCTTTTGTTATACTATTTATAGTACAAAAAAGTACTTAGTGTCTACACCACTTCAAAAAATAAAAATGACGTTTAGTCAAACGCGAAAATCTAAAGAAATATTGATACAAATTGATAAAAATATGTTTTGTCGACGTTAGGCATTATTACATCACGGTATACCGCGCTATACTTGCGGTCAGAGTTACCTCGAGCACTTGGAATGTATCATGTGACATACACAACCCTATTTCCATTTTCCACGGGAACCGCAAGTAAAAGCTATTTTTTTTATTGGAGTCTCTCTTATTTTAACTATAATTTTACTATTCTATTCACTTATTATCTAAGGTACTTTAATTTTAATTTAACATAATTGGAATCTCTGAGTTTAAATAATTATAATTAACTTCAGCATAGTATACTTACACAGCATTGTCAAATGACGAGGGAAGCGTGTAAAGCGTAAAGGGCTAAATTTGTTTTGCTAAGCAACTAAAACTAAGTATGATAACTGATACTATAAATTCCATTGTCAGTTTGTTTGTTACACCTTCACACTATAACTACTGAACCAATGATTATGGAACATTGTATACATAATTTTTGGAGATTTTAGAAGTGACATTGAATAGTTTTTATTATTTTATTTTGAAAAATTTAGAATTAATTATTTAATGCCATCTAGCATTTTCCACGTCTATACATATTTCAATTGGCCATAGTTTCAGCAATGTAGCATATTTTAAGTTTTTGAAAATTGTGTGTAGTGTTTTTTTAAAACTTGACAATCCCAGCCAAGCGATTTTCTAGCCATTTCTGTCTCAGAGATCTGTAATAACTATTTAATAACTCAAATGCGAGCAAAGCCACGGGTACAGCTTTTACCAATAAAATAATTTACGTGGTAATATTAAAATTTAATTGAATTAACTTATTAATTAGTATTGTATGCATTAATTAACTTTTAAAAATAACCTCGTTACTGTAATTAGTATCAATTATGAATATTATTCCAAACTACTATGAATTTATTTTTCTATTCTTTTTCTAGGGACTACTAGGGAAGTAATTTAGTAATTGATAGTAGTTAGCTGTTGGACACAATTTGTTTTATAACCGTGCCTCCAAAGATCTATGATATTAGTATAGCTTCATTCAGGGGTAGTTGGTTCAAGTTCGTAATTTTAAAATTTTGATACATGTTGTTAATATTTTAATATTATTATTTTTTGTACTTTTATTCGTCTTTGCAAGTTTCTGCATAAGCTTATTTAATTTAAATATGTTGTCGTAAACTGTTTCCGCACTTTGGGAAAAATAACTGTGAATTGTGAAATTTTGCTATATTAAATGCAAAGATGCATTTATTTTCATTTAAACATTAAATACTTACATCAATTACATGCTGTAATATAAAAAAAAGCTAAATGTTTTCAAATAATTGTTATATACAAACGCTTTTGGCCAGCATAGATTGTTATCGATTTTGTTTTTACCTATCCATGCTTTATAGAGGGGTCAAGGTCCAAGCCCAGGACATTGAGAGGTCATGTTTAAGGCCCCTCGCCTCACGGAGGCCCTCCGAACAGTCTGTAGACAACTTATGACAGTCACAAAGGCCCCAAAGTGTTCTTTAGCGGCACTTATTTTAATAAAATTATAGATGTATTATAATTATTATTCCTGAAAAATATATTTAAGTTACCTTGAAAGCCGTAACAAAGGCTTTACTACAAATCACACGATATTACTAATGAAGTAGGCGCTAGTCTAACAGCACGAGACTCTAGTCTACTTAAAGTGAATGGGTTCGACGAGTGTGTACAAAAACTAGGCATTACGTAATATGTTTCTTTTTTTTTTTGTATAATTTCACTTCTTTATATAACATTAATGGTTATATATATTAAAACTGTCGATTTGATTTTTATATAAACAAATAAAAATAAATTAAAAGCTCCTAAAAGAATATTTTTACATAAATAATTATTATGTTTTACTGTTTTTAAAATTTAATATATACATATTGTGAAATAAGTCACGCATTTGAAGGTAAACGTTTTATTTAACTTAAGCAACGTATAAAGAGCTTAGGGTCAAGACAGTCCATTCTTTGTCCGAATTAGATACTTTGTTTTTAACAAGTAAACTTTGGCGGAACTTAACGCCGCATTTTTTTTTTGGTAATGCAAGGAAAAAAAAATAAATCGTTAAGGAAAAGATTATCCTGTTTACTGTCACGCTTATCCACTGTGCTACGAATGCAATACGACAGCATATACCAGACCGGTCTTTAGTTTAACCTCAGAATATTAACTAACTCAAGCAAAATCTGAAAAAGAAATGTTATTTTAAGTTAAAAACCTAAAATATAATGTATGTAATATTTATACTGTATTGTATACAAATATGTATATTTATTAGCCCGTTTTGTTCTAGACTCAGTGAAGACTGGCCCCTCCTGGATTGTTTCTAGTTGCAACTTGCAACATTGTAATAAAATCATGTAAAAGTAATGTAAACAAAAGTTAAATTATCATTTCTAAGACTTTTCTGAGAACATTTACTATTGAAGAAATTGTTTAAAAGTAAATCTTTTTACGTAAAATGATATGAATTAATAGAACCGTTAATATTACTTGTACATCTGAAAAATTGCTAGTTTTAGTATAACAGATGAGCGTTTATGTCAACTGAAAAGCTGTTTCGCTTTGGTGAACATGAATACGTCACCTACAAATTACCGCTCAACATATTAACTTGCATGTATTATACTTGTAAAACGAAATATATATATATATATATATATATATATATATATATATATATATATATATATATATATATATATATATATATATATATATATATATATATATATATATATATATATATATATATATATATATATATATATATATATATATATATATATATATTTCGTTTTACAAGTATAATACATGCATATATATATATATATATATATATATATATATACATACATATATATATACATATATATATATATATATATATACATATATATATATATATATATATATATATACACATATATACACATACCCACTATAGTAGTGTTGTAATTCTATGTCATTTTACAATTATTACGATATGACTGCGATATATTAGAATCTATCTAAATATAATTCTAACAAATCATAATAATCTAATAGTTTTTAAAAATTAAATGCCAAGCGATGCAACGACAAAACTACTGAGCGTAGAAAGCTACAATTTGGCGAGTACCTCAGAGAGCGGAAATCGAAGAGACAAAACAAGATTTTCCTATACAGTTCATATAAATATCATATAAAAGTCGGAGGCTAAATTCTAATTATTTTTATTCAAATATATTTATTATCAATCTTTGAAATTTTCAAAACAAATTGGATAGACAGTATATATATTATATGCAATCGACATCGTTTAAAAAAAACTTGTCAGACAAATATTTTCCCGAAACAGTGAAGTAAAGATTACATACATTTAAGGAAAAAAAAACACTTTACATTGTAAACTTACACCTTTTGGATACAGTGGCGTTCACGCAGCCTAACCCCTAACCTTACGTTCATTCACGTTAAGATACGTTAAAAAACTTGTTACAAAACTCTCAAGGTATAAAAGAACAATTAAAAAAAATTAAACAATTAAATAACTAAAACGTTAGGTTAATAAAAATTAATTACGCCTGTTGATTAGCATCTCTATTAGTCAGTGAAAGTCGTAAATTAAGATAATATTAAAATAATAAGATCACAGAGTCAGACACGCCTTGTCACTGCCCGAGGGGTAAATGCAATTATTCTTTACACCTTGCGATCGATGATAAAACATGTACCGGATATTAGCTTCGGTCTTCGGTCTTCAGCAATACAACAGGGAATCAGTCGACCACGTCCAATTTCATACAATAGCTGAGATTAAGAACTGAGACTTTACTTTGCTACAGTGGGTATAAAATAAATAATAAAAAAGCACAAGTACACTGCGTAGGTAATACAGAGTAAGTGACCTCTAATTGGCTAGGTTTGGACCTAAATGTGTAGTCGGCGCATGTTATTGTTCTTATAATTTCTTAAGAATAATTAAATTAAATAACTAATGTGACTAAACCTAAAAGAGCCATTCAGTGATTTTATTTTAATTAAGTAAGATTTGTTATATTTTTATTTTAAATTTACTTAATTGACGCTTTTGTAATTATTAAATAGTTTTATATACATATCAGCGTACTTTAGCATACTTTATCTCATACATAGCAGGGTAGGCAGAGGGAACTGCAGGGACCATAGGAACCTAGTGTTAAGAAACTCCCTTGCTTAGTCCCTGCTTTTTCCGTCCCCGCTTTCCGCCTTTTTCGAGGCATAGCGTGTTACAGGCAGACGCTTACTCCTCTGGCACTACGGTCCTTATAATATGATATATGTTATTATAGTTTTATATACATTTTTATGTTTAATTACGAATAATTTATTATTGTCGCTTTAGCGACAATTACATATTTTTAGTTAAAATAATACGCTAAATAGTAAACTGTACTGTTCGGCTCATTATTTATGGATAGATTACAAGCGCGAGATAGAATTATTGTTGTAATCTAACGGTATTTGCAATTTTACGGTGACATATACATTGATTATAGTATTATTGTTAAGGTATTCCTTAAGTATATGAATAAAATATATATACCTTAGAAGTTTACATGGAGAATGTTAACATATGTAAATTTAACTAGTAAGCGCACTGACAGCTGACTCAATATCCAAGTGACAAAACTTAATTATCACCAAGTCTCGTCAACTCTGCGACAAAATCACTTTATTTAATTAACTACATGTAAGAAAGTCATAGACTTCAAGTTTGGTAAAAGCTAAAAAGAAAAAATAAAAGTACAATATAGAATTTGTTTTAAATAATGACAGATTCAATTGTCGTAAGTTAAGAATGAAGCTAGAAAAATTTCAAGGCAGTATGTATAACTTTCTCTAATTTCAATTTATCGCAAAACGCCGGTGTCATTTAAACAATTTTAACAAGAACATAAATTCCACGCCCGCGTCAATATTTAGGTCGGCCGAGTGCCTCGAAGGCCTTGCAAATCCATTTGGAGCCTATCTATTTATAGCTAAGCGCGGCTGGTTGCTACGCGAAATGCTTATTTACTTGAGATCTTTATAGCAAATTCCTTATTTGCCGCTTTGCGTGCAAAATGTACGTTATAGCGTTCAGAATCTAGTTTTCACTGATTATCTATAGATTCTGCTAGCACTAAAATGAGCTCGTAAAATATTAGCTTGGACAATGTCACTTCTGGATACAAACTAATGGCAGTTGGAATCAAGAAGGAGGTCCTGCCAACATCTAATGTTCACTAAGAGTATTGTAATCGAGAAACAGCTAAGAAATATGATACAGGTTCTTTTGGAAGTCAATAAACTTATTAAGTTAATTTCAAGTAAATAAAGAAGCCAAATCGCTCGACGGAGCAGTAAAATATTTCGGTCATTGAACTTGCATGAAATTAACACAAAACTCGCGTTTTCTTTAAATTTTTCTTTATCATTACAAACACCTCAGGCATATTTGTTAAACATTGTACCGCTTTAAAAACAGTAGTCGATCAAGCGTGGTAATTCTTTACATAATTTGGGTCATTTCTAATTTGTTACTTTTGCATGTGGGTGGCGCGAAATTATATAAAATTTTACGATTTTCAATGATTATTCTGTATAAATATATGTAATGGCAAATGGTATTTTTTATATGTAAATTTTTCGAGACCATGTAACTTATACTTTTAAAATGATAATACATAGAAAATAATATTTGATTAATCTAACATTAATTTAAAAGTCAAATAATGAATATTATAAAGAGTTCAAACAGTGTAGGTCTTAAATATAAAAGCAACTTGACTCTGACGAGACCTCTGAACTATATCTAAATCGCATCTATTGAAGTTTCAATCGACATTTAGACCTTTTTAGGAAAGGTCACATTTACAAGAAGTCAAGTATAATGTCTTTCTCTCTGGAATAAATATTACACTGCATAAGTTATGAGTTTCAACACATATTAGTAATGGATATTTGGTAATAAATTTACTATGAAAATATAAATTTACTCTTGAATGTCTAGCAAGTCGACTGTAAACGAAAACTGTCTGAAAGTGCCCATTACCGGGCATTTTGTACGTTTTGTTATACTACTTGGTGTAAATTGATTCTCTGATATATCAGTTCCTAGTCTTGAACATGGTAACAGATAACTGTATTCCAGACAAAATGATCACACTAAAGTAAAAGGGCATAGATTAATAAGCATCAGGTTTCAAAGAAACCGCCACCCGCGGGCAACTGTTGCGACACTAGTGTACAAAGACAATGGACAGTAAATATTAGATTATGCGCCTGTCTCCGCAATCCCAACTTCATTAAATCTCGCCCACGGCTGCCCTCTATCGACGGAACCTGTAGGCGGCTGGTTTCTAATTTGAAATGGCCAAACCTCGCTACAAATTTATCCATTTCTTCGATCAAGTAGGAAATTGTCGTTTTACAATTTGATCGTTCTCTTATTACTTATATTATTGGTAATCTAGAATTCCGATTGGAAACAAAGTTAAAGCGTTTAGCATTAAGCACTCTTGATATATTGTAATTATTAATATTAATGTATTTAGAATTAGAAAGCAATTCATAATGATATAATAAACACAGTAAATATGTAGATTGCAGATCTCTTTGGCCATCAATCTGTCGTGAATAGTGCTTTGGAGTAATTATTGCACCGAGTAATGTTATTTGTCGTGCCACATTTTGTTTACGATTTAAAACTTATTTCGGTTTCACATTCACTTGAATTATTATTTAAGTTGTAAATGTCATATAGACAAGTTTGTTCTATTTTTATACATTCATGTTTAATTCACCAGAAACGCCCATGTACCGGTTGAATATGATAATATGGATAATATATGTTTATGAAATTTTATATCCTTTACTACATTCATTTTTAATAATCCTAATTAAGAAATTTTGTTTTCTTACAAAATGCATGTAAAAAAACTTAGAAAATTCTTAATTGTTGTCAAAATATGAATAATATGGATGTTAATTGAGGAATTCTGAATATTATTAAGTAAACACAGTAATCTAGGAACTTATAATTGGTACGTGTGGATCGTGAAGAAAATATTTACGCTATGAATTATTATTACCTATGAAGCTTCATTTGTAATTGAAAATTCTAATTGCTTGTAATAACAATGTTCATTTTATATTTCTATTTTCTTTGCTCCGGCATCTAGGTAAAGCGCGACGATGAGTTCCGCCACTCAACACGCAATGCCTCGAAACGACGGAAAGCGGGGAGCGGAATGTCGTAACACTAGGTCCTTACGGTTCCTGCGGTTCCCTCTGTCTATTCTGCTATGTACGGGATAAAGCATGAAGACATAAAAAATGCTCCATTTCACCATAACTTGATGCTTCTTGGATCAAGTAGTCAGACGCTCTGGTGTGAAACAATGCACTGAGCTTGACAATAATAGTACTTGCTAATAGAGCCACCAGACTGTCTTATTTGGACAAAAATTGCATCCCCCGGAAGTAGAATCTAATATAGATCTTATCTTGAATGTATTAAAGCATATGGTAGCGTGTAGATGTAAACACTTTAGTTCATAAGTGGTGTCACCGGTTGCAAGGCATTGCTGGCACCCGCCTACTTCGTACGTTGCTCTATCGGGGAAAGCTGTTTTGACTTTTGCAATCTTGTTCTACACAAGTGTATTGTGGTGTTCACAAGGACATACATTGAGTCTTAAACAGTTCAATTTATATGAAAGTGACTTATGGCCACCATAAGTAGCTAAATTACTGCAGAGAAATCTAACATGGCCTTTTGTTGTTACTGCTACACCGATATTTAGTATGACCAATACAGCTTGTAATAGTTTGTATGTGTTTATACTGTGTACATTATTTGTTCTTACAAGTTTTATTTAGAGTACAAGGGCGAAGTCCGCTAGCGCCATTGACTGCGTGATTCACGGATATTATTCAGAAATAACTTATTTTTTATACAATTAGGCGTCGTTGAGGCAAAGTAGGTAACCTTGCTTCATCTATCACGACTACACGGTACTTACTCGTTCTAATACTACGCAATATAGGATTATTGAGTGTGTACATTTGTCTAATTTAAAAAATTTAATTTTATTTAAAAAATAATGGAATTAACTTTGCTATTATTGTATTCTTGTATAATAATTTTAATCTTTCTCATGAGATAACAAAAGGAAATATGATTTATAAAAACAAAGAACTTGATTCGTATAATTTATTATTTTTAATATATATTTGCACATGCCTAATGTCTTTTATCTTGAACAAAGTGAAGATTAAGGTTATTACAGTCACAGTTAATGTCAACAAACTCTATCTGAAACAAATAATCTAACGGAGGTCACGATTACACGCGGCATGCTCTCACCCAGACAAATCCGTGGCCTATTATAACTATTTCGCTGTAAACTATCTAAAAATTGTTTGACACAAGTAATTTTGTCGTTTACAAGTAGTTTTTTTAGATGAAATGAATATAGGTACTTACTAATTAAAGGTTAAATATATAAATATCTTGAAGACCGTCGTGGCGTAGCGTCTGCCTGTAAATACAACGGCTTTTGGGTTCGATTACCACGCAGGGAAGATGGATTTTCCATTTCCATTTTACTCGCTCTAGCAACTAAGCAAAACGCGTTGAGTTCCACCACCTAACATGCAATGCCTTGAAAAATACGCGGGGAACTTAGTGGCTTAAGACTAGGTTTCGTCCTATACCCTGCTATATCCTGGATAAAGCGTGAAGCTATAAAAAAATAAATATTTCTTAGCTTTTATGTTTTTTAATTATAGTTTAGCTTGTTTGCGTTTATACAGTATAGTGGCTTTTACTCAATGTTTATCTGATCCGACTTTGTGGTTGGAATGTTGCAATTGGATAGAATTCGAGACCGCAAGCGTTGTGCAATTGGGCCCAATCAATAAGCTATTGTAACGTGAATTTGTGGACACAACTCCAGTGACAATATTTAGTTCTGAAGTGCGAATACAACGCGAATATTGTAACGAACAGGTTTATGTGTAGTTATTTCGATCAATGTTTCGATAATATCGTTATAAATAATTTAAACTATAAATTAGGCGCCGTTGTGGTTTAGTTTCCCAATTGAATGCAGCCGTTTTGGAGGCAAGTTTTTCTCAGTGAAGAAATATATTTTTTAAATTTCTCTTATCGGTCTGACCGTCGTGGTGCAGATGCATAGCGTCTGTTTGTAAACACGACGGTTTGTGAGTTCGTTCCCCACTCGAAGAAAAGGAATTTTTCATTTCCATTTTCTTCGCTCTGGCAATTAGGCAAAACGCGGCGTTAAGTTCTGTCACTCAACACTCAATGCATCGAAAAGGCGGACAGCTGAGAACGGAGTGTCTTAACACTAGGTTTCCAGAGTTCCTTCGGTTCCCTCTGCGTACCTTGCTATGAACAGGATAAAGCGTTAAGCATAAAAAATCTCATTATTTTCGATCGACAGTCGTAAAACTTACTGTTGATTACAAACCTTATCAGCAGTGGTAACGATCTTTTTAAGTTACGCGACATTGCATTTAATACGACACGAGTAACTTTAAATACTCAAATGAAGATATAAAATGTATTAATGAATAGCACATACTATGTTATGGATTTTGCAAATATAATTAAATATAATTGCTATAGTTGAACGACAATGGCATAAATATGTATATCTATATATGTGTGCATTTGTATTGTATTTTATATTAATATTTATTTTTTGGTTTAAAATGCTATAATATATATCGTTAATATTTTTAAAAACAACATATTTGTGGTCAGAGGTCCTATGAATACCTAAATATATGTAATATGTCGCACCCAAAGCTTAGTTATTTCTATATGTTAACGCAGACGAAGCTACAGCTTCTTATTTTCAAATACACTAACCTGCTGGTGCATACAACAGAAGTTCTTTTTGTGTTAGCCAGTCCTTTGTTTGGGAAAAGCGCATTGTATCATGTTAATCGCTTATATGTAACTCATAGAAGCTACGGTCATAGCAGACACATAACAGTTGCCGCAGCTCGATAGCTTAAATTTTGATATGGAAAAGTATTTAAATTTCCATTTGCAGCACTTCCTTTTCTTAATATATATAAATGATAACATAGATAATTCAAGATTAATAACAATTGCACATGAAGATGGTTTTTGTAGTGTTATTTTCTTGGTAATATTGCATTTACCTTTATAAGTGTCACTAGGATTGACGAACTTTTTTATCAGAAGGATACTACTTGTGAGTGGAACATATTGAACTAGAACACATTGTGTGGAATTCATATGCGGATATAGTTCATCCAAAATACTCACTTAAACCTTAGAGCGCTCCATCTCCACCGCCAAAGAATTCTTAACTCCATTTGAAGATCGACAGCCTGCGAAGAGTGTGACTAGTTCTTGTCAAAATTTTAAGGGAGAAATTTTACACATATTGCGGATATTTGTATATCCGCATTATAATGATTTCCAACAACTTTTCTCAGCTTTCTATTACAGGCGATTCGGTTTCACTTCAAAATTATAAGCTTGTTAAAGTTTTAAAGTTGTGATGTTACCTTATCATTATTGTTAATTACCACCAAATGCGTTTATTTTATCGCCTTTGGTGTCATAAAATGTTATTACTAGTAGGTAATAGGTACAAACTGTTAATTTAGCTCGAAAGTTAAATTTAACTACTACAGTAAACTCTTAATTATATTACTTGAAATTAATCTCTAACTTACCGAATATATTAGAGAAATTTGCCTCAAGAAATCTAAATAAAATTGTCATTTTTTGATTGTTGTATGTACATACCTTCATTTTTGCGAAATAAGTGGAGAAGACTTGGATATAATATACCGTTCCATTCTTCACTTTATGCTTCTAAGGAAACATTTCTTGGCAGCCGACGTCGTGAGTCTACGCTGCAGCCTTTCTTAAATTTAAAAATACCCGATAGATATTTATTCTATAAATTCTGATTTGTTTCTAAAAAGCTTTCAGTCAGTCTTTTAGGCAATCTAAATGGCCTACAAACAAATATTGTCTGAATTGGATGTGAACCCGCAATCTTCCATTGTGTGAGACAAATAATCCACTGTGCCATTCATAGTTAATTGCATTTTTAATTGCAATACCTTATATAACAAACACGGACTGCACTAGCGACAGTAATTCTACGGTATGCTAATTACTTCGCGGCACTTATCATCGAATCGTACAATTAGTGAAGTGCTAATCTTAAAATTTAATGAATTAGGTAATGACTTACGAAATTGATACAAATTACGTTTTCACTTTGTCTAGAGTGTAGACGTTGTAACACTTCGTTCAGTGCATTTTTTTGTAATAAGCAATCAAATGGGCCGTTATGGCACAGTATCTGGCTCCAAGCGCGAGGGTTGTGAGTTTGATTGCCACTTCTGAAAAATATTAATTTTTTTAGATACACTTTTGTTAAAATATACGACAATAATTAATCAATGTTAGATAACAATTAAGAATGTACCTACAGATTACTAAAAATACTGAGATCCAAAGAAAAAAAATTACAAATAGATTTTGTACTCTTTAAGTAAAAATAAGTACAAATAAATATTCTTCCAAATGAATGTGGCTCTATGCCTGTTATCCATATCTTACCAGCGCACATTAGCTCCAGTTATATATAAACACATAAATATGAGATGCAAGTAAGTGTACACTGTGTAGTGTGTAACGGGCGTGCCGTAGTTCCCTCTATCACTACGAATACAGATACTATGAAGGATGTTTTTTCTAAAATCTTATTCACCGTTTAGTCCCGATTTTGCTTTAAAAGATAAATCTATTCAATATAAAGTACATATAGGCTGTATCTGACAATGATTTCTCGTCAACGCATGCGCACTATCACGTTATCTGATATATAATGTAAATATTTCACACATCAGATGAAGAAACGAAGAAAATTACGCAAAAAATCAAACGAAATTACATATCGATAAGTGAACTATTGAAGTGCCAAAATCTCTGATACGATTAAGTGTTAATGTAAATATAAAGTGATATACAACAAGTGTTTCTTTATATTGCAAGCTTTTCTTTCGTAAAAGCTACTAGACCGTTGTGGGTAAAGTGCGTGCATCCACTGTGTCGCGTGATTCGCGTGCTTCGCGTGTTTCCGTAATAGGCCACTATCGCCAATGCGGCGGCGGCGCGGGCGGGATGTCGCCGCCGCGGGCGCTGCTGGCGGGTTTACTGCTCTGCCAACTGCTCTCGTACGGTGGCCACCAAGGACTCACCAAGATATTCTACACGTAAGATATTGCTTTAATGAATTTGTAAAAAATTGTGAAAATAATTGTTACTTTGATATTTTTCTTTAAAGAAATAAAAATTTGTATAACTTTTAATAGCTAAATCAAAGAAAACATGGCAGTTTTGTTTTGTGAAATGTAATATTTGTAATGTAAACGCGACGGTTTGTGGGTTCGATTCCCATGCGAAAATGATTTTTTCTATTTTCATTTTGTTTTTGCTCTGGACACTAGTAAAAGCGCGGCGTTGAGTTGCGCCATTCAACACACATTGCCTCTAAAAAGGCGGAAAGCAGGGACAGAGAAAGCAGGGCCTAAGCAACAGAGTGTCTTAACTCTATGTGCCTATGGTTCCTGCAGTTTCCTCTGCCTACCCTGCCATGTGCGGGATAAAGCGTTAAGCTATAATATAAATAAAAAAAAAGAAATATAAAAATAGCTGTTTCTTTCATTTGAAAAAAATATATAAATTTGTATAACTTTTAATAACTAGATCTCAGAAAACATGGCAGTTTTGTTTTGTTTAATTTAATGTTCTTTGAGCGAGCTTTATGACTGTAATTTGAATATTTTACCTACACAGTAGGTATATATAAAATTTACACAATAAAAATATTCCCTCGTGTGTTATTTATTTTGAACCACTCATTTCTTATTTTCACAGCGTATCGCGCTTTATTATTTAAATCGTAAACATTTCCATAATGTAATATGTCTAGGACTTGAAAGTCGTACATATATAATTAAAATAATTTTATGACATCTTGTCTCTTCAGCATCATAAACAATAGGAGGGCAACAAAACAATTGACATTGTATGATTTTGTTTATACTCGGTACATAGTGTATGTCAATATGCGTGTTAGAGGACAAATTAGACCCAATTATTTATATTATTTTTATGTATACATTTTTTTGAGCGTTGCTTACTTTCTTCCACTCCATGTGCAATGTTAGAGTTGTAAGAGGACCGTCGTGGTGCAGAAGCGTAACGTCTGAGTGTAAACGCAATGGTTTGCGAGTTCGATTCCCACTCGAGGAAGATGGATTTTCCTATTTCCATTTTCTTCGTTCTGGAGACTAGGCAAAGCGCGGTGTTGAGTTCCGCTTCTCAATACGTAATGCCTCGAAGAGGTGGAAAGCAGGGACAAAGAGAGGACTAACACTAGGTTTCTATGCCTTGCCTTAAAAAAATAAAAAAAATATAATATATGCAATGTTTGACACATGTTCTTCTTCTTCTTCTTCTCTTTATGCATGTTCATGTGTGTTGAAGAACATTGTTTGCTTTGACACAAGTGTTTCTCTATGTACTCTGCTACGTAATATCAGCGTAATATCATTTAGGCACTTAATTGAATATACACTTAATATACACTCGATATATGTTAACGAGAGTCGAGATGCTAAGCAAGGATATAAAGTTTAACATTTAAAATACGCTTATCAGACAGTTTATCAGTGACATTATTTTGTTTTGGTATAAATAACGGTATTTCTTTTTAATTGTAAGTACACCAGTCGATTTAAATACGAATTTCAATATTTATATGTAAGAAATATTTTTGTTGCTTTATGCAATATTCTCTCTAATAGGTGAAAAAGGAATGAAAAATATCTAAATTAGGTAAAAACACACAGGCTTAAGTATTTTAAGAACAAATCATTATATAATATTACTATGAAATATATTACTATGAAACAATGTTTAAAGGTTTTTCAAGGATTGATTTCATTATTTTGTTTCATGATTTCCAAATAAATATATGCATTTATAATGAATAAATTTATTGCTTCTTTCACGACTTATTGGCAAATCGTGTATGGTCAATATTGTATTGACGTAGGTGGATCGTGTCAGTAATTACCTATTAGTAGATTTAATTGTAACGCATTTGGCATCTATACTTTCGAAAATTGTAAAAATAATATTATTGTTTTGACGTGACAACGTCTTAAATTAGGTTGCGGCTCGGAGTCACGTATGAAAAAGGTAACGTAACGATGTGTAAACTGTCACCGAACTATGATCGGTCCGCCGCGCGTATCACTTGACACATGTACAATGTTTTAGTAAACAACATATATTTTCTATAGTTAAAATTTGTGCAATTTATATTATAATTATTAATCATATCAATAAATATTCTACCGAGAAAAAGACGTTGTCACGTAAAATTTTCGCCCGTAAAACCCACTTTACAGGCAACCATTTTTTTTATATACTTATTATACTGTATGAATTACATTTCCTTTTTAAGGACTAGATTGTAAGTGTTAATTTTATAACTTTATTTATATTTTTTTAATATTGATATTATACGTACGTGTATATACGTGTGAAAATCTTAACTACGATAATACTGAAGGAATAACCACTACATTAATATCGTTATAACGCACTCGCAACAAGTGTACTGTAAGTAGCTTCTGGGTGCTAAATTGCAAAGCTTTTTGCATTTATTTAAATCAAAACAAATTATCTTTAACGAAAGCGAAAAAATGTCTATAAAAGCTCTTTCTGTGAAAATATATATAGAACGATGTAGTTAAAAAAATATTGAATAATACTGTTCAAACGTGTATATCTACTTGTCGTTTATTAGACAATAAGAAATTTTGTTCAAGAATAGATTTTATGGCATAGTGAATATATATTAGGGGACGATTGCTTCCCTGTTCCCACATCGGCAGCGCCTCAATTGATGCATTGATTGCCTCAATTGGTTACATCACTGTTTATTTACGTTATTATGAAGTGTGTAGAAAGTTCAGTCCTCTTTGACAGGCGTTTGATAGTTTTCTTCTTTTCTTTTCAGATTCTTGAAATTTTTTTTACTACTTCGTGTAATTTACCTTATTAGTTAAAATTTGTGTTATTTTATTTTGTGAATAGTTTGACAAAATATAAGTTTAAAAGTTTCTATGTTTCGCATAAAATATATCTTATCCGGAAAGTGAACTATTAACGAAATAATTTATCACGAGGTTTCTTTTGTTTATTGGTGCGTTTGCGTAATATTAAAATTGGGAATATAGTATGTTACGAACAACAGTTTCCTATTTATTGCGTTTTAAATACTATTCGTATACAAGCATTTTCATTATATTGATTTCTAATTGTTTTTTAATCGATATTTCATTTGTTTCGGACATCCCAGTGCAATAAAAAATCTGACAAATTTTTGTATAACCACAGTAATTATATTCAAATGTAATTACATTAGAATAACACTGTTTCCTGTATTTTTTTAATTAATATTTGTATTTTTATTTCCAGGTTACCTGACACGGGACAACCTCCTATACTCATCTCTTTGGCGGAGAACGCGAAGTTGGACTTAAGGCCTCCGGACGATTTATTGTACGTTAACGACTCAGAGCAACATAATGAAACTACCAGCTTTGCCATTGTTGACAACGCGGCGAACGAAGAAGAAAAGACAATCGGCGACAGTGTGGAGAAGGAAAGTACGGAGCCTCGGCTCATTGTGAAAGCTAAGCCCATGCACGAGACCAAGCAGACAGATGACGCATTTCAAAGTACAGCTTCTGTGCCTGATGTAGAAGTTATAGTAGAATCTCAACCAGAAGAAAAATTGGAAGAAAACATTCCAACGAAACCTGAAACACCTCAAGAGGACATTCCCTCGTTCTCTGAATGGGCCCAAAAACAATTAGCAGAAGCTGAAAAGAAAGACACCGTGCTAAACCACTCGAGTCAACCTAGTCATAGTAATACGAATTTTAGCAGCAAAAGCACCAAATTACGTTCAAAGAACTATGCGTCGCTTGCGTGCGGCGCGAAGATAGTCGCAGTCAACCCTGAGGCGGGTTCAGCCAGTTCGATATTGTCGCCTACTAGAGATGAGTATATGCTGAACACGTGCAACAGCCGCATTTGGTTCGTTGTAGAGCTTTGTGAAGCTGTTCAAGCACAAAAAATAGAAATAGCCAACTTCGAGCTATTCTCCTCAACGCCCAAGGACATCGCTGTGTACTTCAGCGATCGTTTCCCCACTCGGGAATGGGCGGACGTCGGTCAATTTACAGTACAAGATACTAGAGAGATACAAAGCTTCGATCTATATCCACATTTGTTCGGGAAATTTATTAAAGTCGAGATGCTGTCACATCACGGCTCTGAACATTTTTGTCCGATTTCGTTGTTCAAAGTTTACGGCACTTCAGAATTTGAAGTGCTGGAAAAGGAGAGTTCTCAGCACTCTGCTCATATAGATGATGATGAAGATGACGAGATAATAGACATCCCAGATGTCCCAACGGCGGAGGTGGAACCTTCGAAGAATTTATTTGGGTCCGCTCGAGACGCCGTCATGTCTATTATGAAGAAAGCTGCTCAAGCATTAGTTAAAACTGAAGTTCCTAAAAATGTATCAAGTGAACACAATGACACGTCAACGGATAGTATGTACAGGAAGTGTTGTTCACCAAGCCATATAATAGTGTGTGATAATTGTAGTGAAACGCTCTATAACGATGTATATGAACTACTTAGCTGTAGCTCCGACAGACTAACGAACTTAGTGCGCCAAGTGTTCTTAAGAGACACGTTGAAGTGTACGAGTGTATGTCAAAGTTACGGTTTAGATTTTAAAAGTACAAAAACTGTAGAATTTGGTGACGAACGCGCAGCTTATATTAACGCTTTGTTCCCGCCCAAGTATTTAGCGTCTTTGTGTAATATTCTCGCGATTAAAGAGAAGAAAGTAGTTTTAAATACAAGTTTCGAGACGGAAATGAATGTAACCTCGAATATAACTGAGGGAGAAACGCTCCAGAACATGAACAGTGAAACAAATTCAGAACAAGTCGTACTAGCGCCTATTAAGAATGAAACGGGTGATGACAAGAGTGACGTCAAACCTCAAAATGAAGACAAAACTAATGTACCTGATCAAAAATTAGATAACACGCTCATAGAACTGCCAAACGATGAGAAAGAAAAATCAGAAATATGTAAAGAGGATGTACCAGCCATTCCAGAGGAGAAACAACCTACGATCGAACCTCAAGAAGAAAGCATTACAGAAGAGAAGCCCATTGAAATAAATAACGACAATGACAACAAAGATAACTCAAAATCTGATATTAAAAATGGCAAAGATATGATTGTAGAGAAACCTAAAGAAACAAATAATGGGGATGAAATTAACGATCAAGTTTTGTTGGATAGCGAGAGTTTCATATCGGATTTGGACCAGATGGCGGTGGACCCGACGCCGGCGGGGACGCAGGCCGCGCTAAATCAGAACCAAGCGCAGGCCTCCATACAGAAAGAGTCTGTATTTTTAAGGCTGTCAAACAGAGTAAAGGTAAGTCTGATAAACGTTTAAGTTTAAAAACTTAACGTCTTCGTAACTTTAACTTGTAAGTTGTGTAAGTGTAAAAAATAACATATTCCCGCCAATCAACGCGGATGAGTCGCGTAATACGGATAGAGATGCATCATAAATCATATTTACCATAGCGTGCTTTCTAAAATATTAGTCGACAACGTGGCTAACTATGTATTATAAATTTATAGGTCCACATAAATATTAATGAGCTGTAACTGGATACTAGAAAATGTGATATAAAAGCTTTTCCCATTACAAGCATGCCTGTTTTCTATTTTTATTATTTAATTTATTTTGTCATTTTTTACGGAGTAATACTATTTACGTAATACTTTTTTATAATTTTATCTAGATTTATAGTTATTGGTTTAAATATATTTAATCTAGAGCTTTATTTCTATATTTGTCGATAACTTCCTTAAGACATGGCATGTTAAAGGACCATGCGTTTTTTTCTTCATAATGTCTAACATAACCACCTTCCTAGCTTTTAAGTTCATGAGATTGATGAATGATGATGATTGATGATGAATTTTTGTTGACTTACAGACACTAGAAAGAAACATGTCCTTGTCCGGACAGTACCTCGAAGAATTAAGCAGGCGATACAAGAAACAAGTAGAAGAAATGCAAAAGTCATTCGAAAAAACCATGTTACAAATGACTGAGGAAAGAAGGAAGAGTAACGAAAGAGAACAGAAGTATTTGGAGCAGATGACGAATCTACAGGAGCAGCTCGCACAAATGACGATAGCTATGCATCTGCTGATGGAGGAAAGGGACAGCTGGTTCGGGAACGTCACTTTCACTAAATTCATCATTTACCAGTCCATCATCATCTCGCTTGTCTTTTACTATATGTCGAAGAGGAGAAAACCGGAAACAATATTGGTGCCGATTCCAAAGAAAATAAAGAAAAAGCAGGACAAATTTAGAAGAAAGTCCGTTGAAGGCGTCAGTGGTCACGCAACCCCGTCGACCAAAAAACGAAGGCCTAGCGAAGAAGCATTCCAAATAGCAAGACAATCTACGGATGAAATGGAGAGGGAGATCGAGTCGGGAGAGTGGCAGGTCGCCAAGAAGAATAGGAGGCGGAAAATTTCAATAATTCACAGAAGTATGGAGACTGAGGTCAAAGATGTCGCCCAAGACGGTATCAGGGAGCTTCAAGAAAACACAATCGCGTTGGACGAAGGCGTTTACTTTGCTCCTGTGTCAGAGCCCAAGGAGTTTCCTGACACTAAAGAAAAAGAGTTACCAAAATCAAACGGTTCTTTCTTTAACAATCTAAAAAACAAAACTATGAAGACAAGGCGGCTATCTTCACCAGCTTTCCTCAGGACTTTTAATAGGCAGAGCAGTAGAAGCACTCCCAGTCCAGTTGTAAGGAATCTTGAGCCTATTTTTAATGGAAAACTAGGAAAGAAGGCCGCTTCGGAGTCACCAACTGGAAGCCTCTGGTCAGAATCGACGGACATCTCCCAAAACGGTCACGCGGAAAGCGAGAATGGCGGCAAAAAGAAGAAGAGCCTCAAAAATATACTTAAAAAAGTATTTTAACGTTTTATACATGTTTGTATATGGATTAGTTAACGTGCGCTATTGGAACTAATTTTTGTTTAAATTATTGTACGATATTCGTGTTGTTTAGACCTCTATGGGTGCCAATTGTGATAAATTAGGGAGCCTAAAGCTATTTCATTTTATATTTGCAGTTATGTTTGCTAGAATGCCAGTATTTTATGTATGGACTATGGTTATATGTATGTCGACTACAATTTATTAAAAAAAACCTAAGGGATAATCCAATCAACATAGTATATGTATATGTTCTATATATATTTATAATGTTACTTCATTTTCTAGTTACCTAATTTTTAATCGTTAAAAAAATTATTTAATCACGATTTCTCGATCGACTGAATTTTTATTTTAATTGTATTTATATTCTTCTATTATTTGTATATCATAAGTCTAATTTTCAAAAGACAACTCTCAACTATATTCAAAATACAGAGAAATAAATCCTCATAGAAGTCTCCGTTCTCCATTTAATTTATAAAACTAATTAATTAACCTATAAATAACAATTACCTACAAAATATTATTTTTAGAAGAAATCGACAGTCATAATACAGTGTAGATAAAGCACAAAGAAAAAATAAATAAAGCAGTGTACATGTTTATTTAAAAAAAAAACTATAATATTTTTGTGGCTTTATTCATAAAGGAGACTATTGGCTATTAGACTTTGATATTGAAATTTATAGTCGACAACAATGTATGTGGACGCTAGTCGAGTGTTTGGGGAATCAAAGAAGTGGCATTAAATGCATTAATATATAATTGTGTTGTTTTATTTTATTATAAAAAATATGTTTTGTATAATATAAGAATCTCTTTCAAAACGAGGGTAGTCTTAGATTGTAAAGCAATGAAATTAGGTCAAATGAGTGTTGAATTTAGGCTAAGTTTGTATTAATAGGGGACTAAGAGGATCTAAAATTAGTTTCTTAAGTTATTTAATGCAATTACGTTAAACTCAAAACATATGGTCAAAGTGTTTTTTGATATTTTTCCTTAAATTAAACTCCAAACGATTTTGGGTTTCTTACAATATATTTATATGGAAATTTACAAAGTGCTCTTTGCAATAATTAAAGGTGGGTACTTGTATCAAGACATTTCATTCCAATTTACAGTCAATAAGACTTAAGATATTGAGTTTTGTATGGCAGAACTTAACGCCGCGCTAAGTGTAGCCAGAACTAGGAAATACAGATAATTAATTTCCACTTATTAGAAATGAACCCGCGACCGCCGACACTTACAGTCATTTATTTTATATTTTTCACATTATATATTAATAAAAATAAAGTCAACATCTTCGGAACAGCAGGCGAAAATTCTTCTTTAATTTTCTTATACTGATTCATTTAATGTTTCAGAATTTAAATATATAATGCTTTATTGTTACTCCACAAGCTATATGAAATTTTTATTACATCTTTGTCAAAATCATTTTGTTGGCTGAATTGTATATTGTGGGTTCGATCCCCACTCGGGGAAGATGGATTTTTCTATTTCCATTTTCTTCGCTCTGGCAAACTATACAAAGCGCGGCGTTGAGTTCCGCCACTCAACACGCAATGCCTCGAAAGCGGCGGAAAGCGGGGATGAAGAAAGCAGGGACCAAGCAACGGAGTGTCTTAACACTAGATTCATATGGTTCCTGCAGTTCCCTCTGCTTACCCTGCCATGTGCGGGATAAAGCGTAAAGCTAACAAAAAAAAATAATAAATTATATTAATCCGTTTTAATGCTATTTTGTGTATACAATATATGTATATTCTGTATTAAGCTTTAAAAATGTGACTTTCTAATCAAATTTAATAATAACAGCATAGTAACGGTTTTCTTGTTCATATTTTTTTAAATATTTCGGGACATGAACTCGCACCTATCCAAAGTAAAAAAAAAATTAGAACATACGTTTCAATTCATAACATATAATATGTTACACTTAAAATAAATATATTTTACATTATTATTTTTATAAATACAACAAATGTGTTCTTCAATAGAAACATATTATTATTAAAAACGAATTTGAAGAAACGTCTTTTTATATTAAACTTAAACATTATATATTTAATATAAAATAATAAAAAAACCACATCTGGATTTCAACCCGAGCTCCCCGGAAACAATTCAAGCGCTCTCACCACTATGCCGTAAGTTCAAATCCTGCTGCGTTAAAATTTTTACATGTTTACTTTAAGCATTTTTGATCCCTAGCGTGGATTAGCACTAAAAAATCGATAAAAAATATAACAATATATTTACAAGTCTAAAGCTACGACACAATGTTAACAGATTGCAAGAAATCTTTCAAATCGACACACTTTAACTTGACCAAGTTCTTTTGTCTCGCGGTCACATTTAAATTCTTGGCCGCCATTTCCAAATTCTCCAAGGTATAACCTTTGCTGTTGGTAGCAAATACTATTTCGTTGACTTCTTCATACAACTTCACTGTAGCTAAATGTTTGAAGTGTCTCTTGAGTCTCTCTATAATGGTTTCGTGTAGACTTGTGTCACGACATACTAAGTTCACAATAAAATGTCCTGAAAAAGGATAAAAGCTATTAATAATAATAATTTATTGAATTACAATATTCGTCAGGTAGTTAATTAGTAAACAAGTAGATTTAATATGTTAACTTAAAACTCAAAAACTTTCGTTTTCCTTACCACTTCAAAATACAAAATGGATAAAGATAAAAAAGATTTATAATATAATATAGACTTGAAGTTGCCTGTTTGAATTTACGCGTTAATCTCCAAAACTATTTGAATGATTTAAATCGATTTTTTGTATGGGATAGTCTATATATAATAAAAAGGATAGTCTATACAAAAAGGACACTTGGAATATGTCTTTTGCAATATATACAAGACGCCATATAAAATGTTATATATATACGTGTATGGGTAGAGTAGGAGACGAGTGAAGTACGCAATATTTAGCTGCACACTAGTTTATGAACCCACACCTACCCCCCTACTACCTACCCCCAAGGTACTATATAAATACTAAAATATAATACAAACTAAATGACAACATAAATCAAAATAAACTTCAAAATCATATAAAGCAGTTGCAATTCCAAGTCGTTATATGTTCTTAATACCTGGCCAATATGTTTTGAAATATTAATAAATTAAAAAAAAATATAATAATAATAATAAATACTAACTTTTTAATAAAACAATTTAAACCCAATTAACTTCTTACATAAAACATTTTTGGTAATCCGACGCTTAGAACATTTTGCACGACTCGCGGGTAGACTGAGATAACTTTCGCCTATGATTTGATTCAATTATTATATCAAACTACCGTCAACACTTTTACAAAATTTCTAACAACTTTTGTAAAAGCGTTCACGGTAGTTTGATATAATAATTGAATCAAATGACAGACCAATGTTATCTCAGTCTACCCGCGTGTCGTGACCACAGATTACTGCAAAGTGTTCGTGACGTTTAGTTTCCAACAAATGATAATATACACGAATAATTCGTTTAAATTGTTTTATTTTAAAAGTTAGTATTTATTATTATATTTGTTTTACTTATAAATATTGGTCCATTATAAGGTACATGTAACAATTTAGAGTTGAAACTGCTTTATGTGATTTTGGAGTTTATTTCGATTTATGATGTCAATTAATTTGAATTATTTATTTATATGCGCATTTAATGTATTGACAGTTGTTAGTAAAAAGATATAGATTGAGCTCAGTGAGGTGTCTGACTGCAACGATAATTATTACTTTGTTTGATTGTATAAAAATAACACTCGTTTTAATAACAAGTACATAGTTTTTTTTAGCTTCACGCTTTATCCCGCACATAGCATTCATAAAATATAAGTACGTACCGTCATTAGTGAGTAATTTATCGACGTCACAGAACACGTCCTCGTGCAGGAAGTTCTGCGGCGGACAGGAGAGGCCCACTGAGCGTTCTTTGCTGTCCATATCGAACATGACCGCGTCGTACTGCCGACCTGGAGCCATTATATATAAGTTAATATAAATATCCCGCACATGGCCCGAACCGTTGAAACCTAGTGTTAAGACAGTCCCCCGCTTTCCGCCTTTTTCGAGGCATTGCGTGTTGGTGTGGCGGAACTCAACGCCGCGTTGTAACTAGTTGCCAGCGATGAAAACGGAAATGAGAAATTTATCTCAAGTGGGAATCGAATTCACAAACCGCTTCTGAGCCATAATGATCTTCAATATAATATATGTTATGGCTAATATATGTTTGCTTCAAGCAAAGATATATTAAGAATTAAAAAATACTGATACTTTCTATGATGAAAAAATAACAGGATATTTTGTAAAGGTAAATTTAAAAAAAATTCAAAATTTCATCCTACAATATAACAAGCCATGAATATATAACCTTAATAGTAACTATTAATAATATAACAGAATTTAATTCACAAACTCATTACAATACATCAAATTTAAATAATTCACCCCAAACTTAAACTAGGAGGACCGTCGTGGCGCAGGGGCGCATCGTCTGCCTGTAACGCGGCGGTTACTGGGTTCGATCCCCAGTCGGAGAAGATGGATTTTTCTATTTCCATTTTCTTCGCTCTGGCAAACTAGGCAAAGAGCGGCGTTGATTTCCGCCACTCAACACGCAATGCCTCGAAAACGGTGGAAAGCGGGGACGGAGAAAGCAGGGACTAAGCAACTGAGTGTCTTAACACTAGGTTCCCACGGTCCCTGCAGTTCCCTCTGCCTACCCTGCCATGTGCGGAATAACGCGTGAAGCTACAAAAAAAAAATTAAACTAAAGTCTCACCTCCCTCCACTTCATCTTTCAAAAAGTCCAATCCATCTTTGATTTGCACCTCCAACTTATCATCGACTTGCAATCCGAAATGATCTTTGGCTATTTCCAACATCTTCGGGTCTAAGTCCACGGCAACAACTTTGAGATTATCAAAACACTTCTTTAAGAACATGCAGAGGCTCCCTCCGCCCAGACCGAGCACCGCCACTTTAGTAGTTGTAGCTGACAGACCGACACACATGAACGAATGGTACATAGATATATGACCAAAGTCGATTACTTGCTTCGTTTTCGACTTCTTTGTCACTGTAATGGAAATTATATCAAAATTATTCATTTATAATCAAAAATGAAGAAATTAAAATTTTTTCAACAACTCTTCTTTAAAAAAGAGTGGAAATAAATAACCATAATTAAATAATAAGCTATACATTAATAATATTATTATTTAATAAAACCTCTCTACAAGGCCATTTTTCCATTTCCATTTTCTTCGCTCTGGAAACTAGGCAATAGCGCGGCGTTGAAATCCGCCACTCAACACGCAATGCCTCGAAAAAGGCAGAATACAGGGAACGAAGTGTCTTAACACTAAATTACTACCATGCCATCTACCAGCATTAAGCGGAACGACAAAAAAATAAAGAAAAAAGACAAACATTAATAACATTATTGAATTAAAACTCTCAATAAAAAATCATAGCCCTATTATTAATATACTATATAAAAAAAAAAAACAAAAAATCTCACCAATCTTCAACTTAGCCTCGGACTGTACCAGAAATTGGTTATCCAAAAACACCAACCGTCTGTACGTGGCGCCTTCAACGTCCACGTCCTCCACCACGTAGTCGCCGGACACTTTGGACGAGCCCTCGTGGACTTTAACGCGGCGACCTACGTCACTACCTAGCGAGAGAAACGGTATCTGTAACGAAACATATAGTAGTAGAGTTAGTACTCATTAAAATACGGAATAAATATTTATTTATTTATGTCTTCACGCTTTATCCCGCATATAGCAGGGTAGGCAGAGGGAACTGCAGGAACGATGGAAATCAGGAATGGTGAAGTGTTAAGACACTCCGTTCTTTGCGATTCGCTTTTTTTTTCGAGGCATTGCGTGTTGAGTGGCGGAACTCAACGTTGCGCTATGCCTTAGTTGCCAGAGCGAAGAAAATGGAAATAGAAAAATCCATCTTTAAATTCCTTGCCATATTTCATTCTCTGGCAACTAGGTGAAGGCTCGATAAGGCGGTGCGCGGGGAACGAAATGTCTTAACACTGGGAACCCAGTGTTCCTGCAGTTCCCTCTGCATACTCTGCTATGTGCGGGATAAAGCGTGAAGCTAAAAAACCTATATACTTGTTATTAAAACGAGTGTTATTTTTATACAATCAAACAAAGTAATAATTATCGTTGCAGTCAGACACCTCAATAAACTCAATCTATATCTATTTACTAACAGCTGGCAACACATTGAATGCGCATTTACATAAATAATTCAAATTAATTGACATCATAAATCGAAATAAACTCCAAAATCATATAAAGCAGTTTCAATTCTAAATTTTTACATGTACCTTATAATGGACCAATATTTATAAGTAAAACAAATATAATAATAAATATTGTCTTTTTAAAACAATTTAAACAGATGAAATACTTAAAGAAAACATATAAAAATTTGAACGCAGCGGGACTCGAACCCGCGCCCTCCTGCGAACCGTGCAGGCGCTCTCACCACTTATATCGTTGTTAGCATGACTAACAACGATATAAGTTGTATAAAAGCATATAAGAATTTCAACGCGGCGTGATGTAGAACGCATGGCTCAGTGGTGAGAGCGCCTGCACGGTTCGCAGGAGGGCGCGGGTTCTTTTCTTTAAGTATTTTTTCCATCCTCAGTGTGGATTAACACTTTAAAAATCATCAAAAATATTAAACAGATGATTCGAGTCTATTATAATTTTTTTTATAACCCAACATTTCGAACACTGCAATAGTCCGTGGTCACATCTATCGGGTAAACTGAGATAACATTCGTCTGTCATTCGATATAATTATTATATCAAACTACCGCCAACGGTTCCTGAGTTTCCAAAAAAATTATAATACACGCAAATAATCTGTTTAAATCGTTCTATTTAATCGCACAAATCAAAGATCTTATTAAATATTTAAAACACTAACTTGTCCACTAAAACCGTTGGGAACGAGCATCTTGGCAGAATGCGCCAGCTCCTCCTTCACAGCATCCAAGCTCTCGAAGATGTGTCCTCTCCGCAACACGGCCACTACTAATCTGCCGAAACGAGCGGAATCCTGCAACTGACGTCTGCCCGCTGGCGTACCGAATAACCACTCGGATTCTCTGGAATTCATTAAAGAGAGCATAAAATATTTACTAATATTCATTATAGTCAGTTCAGTAGGGGTGGTGGGTATTTAGAAATATTGTTTGATACACGACAAAACATCGCATTCGCTTATATGTCTTAAAAGTTCTATATCAGATGTACTAAATAGATAAACACTTCGATTTTGATAATCGATAAAGGCTCTTGAGGACCGTCGTGGCGCAGAGGCGCAACGTCTGCCTGGAACGCGACGGTTACTAGGTTCGATCCCCAGTCGGAGAAGATGGATTTTTCTATTTCCATTTTCTTCGCTCTGGCATCTAAGGCAAAGCGCGGCGTTGAGTTCCGCCACTCAACACGCAATGCCTCGAAAACGGTGGAAAGTGGAGACGGAGTAAGCAGGGACTAAGTAACGGAGTGTCTTAACACTAGGTTCTTATGGTTCCTGCAGTTCCCTCTGCCTACCCTGCCATGTGCGGGATAAAGCGTGAAGCTAAAAAAAAAAAGATAAAGACTCTTTACCCATATATATTTTATAGTGTAATGAGCTTTTCTCTCTAACTTTTTTAAAAACATTCATAATTGTACTTAGTCTATTCATGCAACAGAATTGCAGTGCTTAGGGTGGGAGGGACCGTCAAGTCCACGCCAGCGAATCGAGTGGCCATAAGTATTTGATATAGCAAAAGTATAATATATAAGCATACATATAAATAATTAACATGAAATAGTAATATATTTCGAGCGTGCCACTTGAGCACAATTCACTTTCCCAATGTCACATTAAAAATATATATATCTAAAATTATAGTATGCAAATATATAAACATATAAAAATCGTTTATGTTTACGCACTTCCCGTCATAAGTAGATATATCCTTGAAGAAAACATAAAAATTGGGTTGCAAGAGGGCGAGGTTTCGAGTCCCGCTGCGTTAAAATTTTTATTTTTTAAAAAAATCATAGAAATAGATATATCTTCCTGATAAATTTTCTGCTAAAATAGACACAATGCTGCGCGTAGTACGGACGCAGTTGCAGGCATTTATATTAAGTTTAGTTTTAAAAAAGAAACAATTATTATTATTATATTTTATAAAACATTTTATATATTTATTTTTTACTTTTTACGTGAATGATTTTAATATCACATATTCATACATATTATTTTATTGAATGGAGTTAAATTTTAACGACTTTTTGCAGAAAATCTAGAATATTCCACCCCAGTTACTGGAACATACGAGTCTAGCTTGTAACGAAGGTAAGTGGCATGCTAATAAACACAAAAATAAACTGCGTAATGTCGCGTGACTGACGTGATGCCAAGACGAGATATTATAATTTTATGTTATTAAATATATAATTATTAATACTTATGAAAATATTTGTAAAAGTCGTTCTATTGACATTTTTAAATTGTAACAAAAAGTTACAAACACTGTAACTTTATCAATTTTCGAAAAAGAATGATACTTAATATTAAAATAAAATATCAAAATTCTTAGTACATTTTATAAATGAAATTATTTTTTCAAATATTTAATAACTTTTTTCATTTTGATACTAAACCAAATTATAATTTATATTTTACGTATGAAAAAAATAAAATGAAGGCTTTCGTTCTTACCAACATATTTCAAAACTTTCTAAATTCATTCCAGCCTAATTAAAAAAAAAACAAACACTCGTAAGAAAAATAAAAATAAAATAACAACAAAAATAAAATATTTTACCTCGGATAACTTATTTTTTTATAAATTTTAAAATAAAAAATTAATAATTGTAGTATTTTATATAAAACACAGATAATAAATCCGTAAACCGCCTTTGCCGCGATCTGACAGGGTAATGCGTTACTGCGAGTGCGTCGGTGTGATTTTGTTTATTTATATGAAGTTTGACGAAGATATATCTTATATGTTGAATCTTCATATATCTTGATGTAAGTGGACCAGTTTAAATTTGCTATGATTAGCTACGACTCATATAAGTTATAGGCGAGTATATATATTGAAAAAAAAATTAGATAATGGAATTTTGTGATCAAAGTTTTGGCGCGAAATAATAAGAATGTGTAACATTGTAGTGTTTATTTTATGAATTGTTTGCTTTGTTATTACTTATACTGTTACGTATCGCACTTGTTAAAGTTTATTTAATATAAGTTTGTTATTTTTTATAATGCAATTTGATCAATTATAAGAAAAAAAACTTTTATAAGACAGACCTTAAAAGATTAGGCCTTAGGGCCTAAACGATGCAAAATCGAAATAGCCTGTAAATAATTATAAACTATCTATAGATCCCTACGATACAGGATAGCAAAATAATTACTTTCAATTGATTTTTTAGGTGTGAGTTTTAGTATGCTGTTGTATCGATACCAAGACGAGATAAATGTAAATAGTTAATTTTCAAAAGTCGGCTTCTATTAAAAATTAATTATTGCTGAATTTTTGCGGTCCTTATAAAACAAATACCAGTATTAAAAAGCGCGGTGTTAAGTTCCGCCACCGAATAGGTTACATGTCACGAAAATTGTGCGGAAAGCGGGGTACGGAGTGCCTTAACACTATGTTCCCCTTTATATATCGCTATAAGCGGGATACAGAGTGACAGTGAAAGCTCCATTATTTTTACATCACATGAAAAGCTTCAATCCACTCGAAAGAAACTTAACATTAGTTTCAAATATAAGTCAACAGTTTTTTTTTCGTCGCTTCGTCCCCGCTTTCCGCCTTTTTGAGGCATTGCGTGTTGAGTGGCGGAACTTAACGCCGCGTTTTACCTAGTTACTTGGGCGAAGAAAATGGAAATAAAAAAATCCGTCCTCCCCTCATGGAAATCGAACCCACAAACCGACGCATTTACAGGTAGACGCTACGCATATACCTCATCATCATCATCATCTAATATAATAAATAAATGATTGCACTGAAAACCCGCCATTGCCTAGATTCCCTATCTAAATCGTACAAAAGCAGTCTGGGCGGCATTCCAAACGCCTCCATGCATCCAACACGATGTTTCTGGACATCTCAATAGCAACCAGTAAGTAAATATTGTATACAATAACAAGTTATTTTTATCGCATAGTTCAAAGATGAAAACAAAAGTGTACTGAACGCGTGTAGGAGTTGCTGTTTGTTTACTTCTGAATGTATTTATGTATGTATGTGGATAAAAATAAACGCTTATTTATATATTTTATTGCTGTATTTTTAGCGTAGCACGTGATAAATAAATAGAAGTGAAGAAAAAAAAATGCATTAGTTTTTAAATTTATTTTTTTTTCTATTAGAACGTCGTGACGCAGCGTTTGCTTAACAACGCGACGGTTTGTAAATTCGATTCCCACTCGGAGATGATGGACTTTTTCATATCTTTTCTTCTTTCAGGTAACTAGGCTAGCGCGGCGTTGAGTTCCGCCACTCAACACGCAATGCTTCGAAAGAAAGGCGGTGTGCGTTGAACGGAGTGTCTTAACACTAGGTTTCCATGGTTCCTGCAATTCCCTCTGTTTACCCTGCTATGTGCGGGATAAAGCGTGAAGCTATATACATACATAAATACATAATTTCACGTTCTATCCCTAGCGGGGTAGTCAGCTATATAATTAGATTATTTTTTATCTTCTTTGCCTTGATAAGAATATGATATGGCACACCATGAAAATGTTGTAATCTCAATGAATCCGTAGCAAATATGCAATTTATCAGGCAAACCTTAACGACTGGCAAGGAGACCTAATGTAATGAAATGAGAGTAATGAAAATAATTCCTTTTTCCGAATAGAGAATCTAAATAGAGATTACATATTACAATAATTATTTCTGGAAACGTTTTAATTGCGCACACTTAGAGAGGTACACTTCGTTTTAAATATCTCGAAAAGGTGGATTAGTAAAAAATATAGTCAGCCAATTGGATTTACTTTAAAAACAATCACAAAAAATATCTTTTTACAATAAAGATTTCTAACTTAAAACTTAACCATCTCTAAAAAGTGTTAAGCCAATAAAACTAATAGCATGTCTTAGAACATATTCAGTTCTTACCTTCCTTGTGGGACAATAAATACAGCGTATTTATTGATTGCTTTCGTTTGTTTTTGATCCACTATGTATAGCGTGTATCTAGCCGTATCTTGACCTGGCTGCATCAAATCTAACGTCACCTTAAAAATAATTTTCAAACGTTATTTAAGCTAAAAAGCACAGATGTAGAAATTATTGGGACATACGAGTAAATTTGTTATGGAGGCCATCAAGGTTCGTTAATTTTAATAAATAAAAATGAATGGGTGAAATCCGTGGAAAATAGTAAAATATAGTGTTTAGACACTGATGTGCGACAGAAGTGTAAAACTAAACAAAACTTTTACAATATATACACAAATAAATGTTAATACATCTTATGAAGTTTACACATTGTTTATTTTTTTAGCTGCAAGCTTTAACCTGCTCATAGCAGGGTAGGCAGAGGGAACCGCAGTAACCTAGTGTTAAAAAAACTTCGTTCTCCGTTTTTCGCCTTACGAGGCATCGCGTTGAGTGGCGGAACTCAACGCCGCGCTTGTCTAATTGCCAGTGTGAAGAAACGAAATAATTAGTTCTTTCCAAATAAGAATTCTACCCACGAACCGTCGCGTTGATAGGCAGATGTTGCGCTTTTGCGCCACGATGGATGATTCTTCTTTTTTTAATTGGTACTACATATAACGTTTTTTATATTATAAAAGTTAGTTATATAAATATATATTTTTCAAATCTCAATTATAGCCATTTAACATATTATACAAGAATATTTAACATATACAGTAATAATTTGTGTTAATAACAATAAAGATTAGGGTAACTATCAAAAGCTATTCATCCACTTACTTCATCCTCACCATCTAAAGAAGTCTTTGATAAGCCATTTGTAATAAATGCTGTATCTTGAACAGATTTTATGCAAGCCGTCATAGCTTCTATTGACTCGAGCCTTTGCATTTTGTCACCTGCCATGCATACTTCTAATATCTAGAAGATAATAAAAATTATCATCACACAAAGCTTTCTTACTTATAATAAATATAATACATTTAGACAAAAAGAAGTGCTCTGTTGTATAGTAATTAAATTCTATGTAAATATTAAATATAACATAATTTAAATATATGTATATTTAGAAAACTTAGAGCAATACAACAAAACATGTTGCAGCGCTATGTTAGATTGTCAAAGTTGCCAGATTGTAAAAGACTGTTTACAAAATTCTATAGCCCAAATTTTTCTCGATCAAATTATAAAATATATAATTACAAAAGCAATATAACTGTGTAACAATTCATGTGACAATAATAAATAGTGGAGGCCTATATCTACAAGTGAGAGTTCCGGTGTGTCAATAAAAAAATGTAAAATAATAAATAACATTCAATTACAACTTTTTTGAAAAAAGATTTTTGATTTCTTGAATTTCTAGATACCATTTTTGTTTTTTGATTTCTAGAATTAAAGGGCTTTTTATTTATTTTATTTTATTTTTACTAACAACTCTATATTTGTGATAATGATCTGGCAAATAATTTTTTTAACAACCAAACAGTGGTAGGCATGTCAGATTACAGGGATCCGCTAATTAGGCCTAGTCTAATATTATACTTATTAAGGTAAAAGCACCAATGGTGGACAGTGTACCAAAAGATGACACTTTCAACAATTAAGTTCAATATTAAGAATATTTTTACTTGCATGTCAGAATTATTAGTACCAGAAAATAGCTGCTTCACCTGTTAATCAAATAACACAGTCATAACAACGGTCTTTTGCTTAAAAAGGTAAAATAGCATCAATTTTTGGGAGCAATGTGACGAAGTCACACATCTTTAGCCATTTCTTGTGAGTTTAGCTAAGGACGCCGCAGCGGTACAAGTGATTTTAATTAATTTTATAAAGATATTGTTCTGGTATTTGTTATATTTTGTATTGATATTTATATATTCTAAAGATTAGAACAATTCATTACTTGTTCAGATATTATTTTTCTAAAAAATCATGAGTGTCTACTATTGGTTCCGAAAATAGTCAGATTACCCTAAAGATGACATGCACGTCTACTTTTGGTGCAGTAACGAAACCTATTCCTAAGCGTAGGTTTATGCAATTATCAACACTATTTTCAACAATATAAGTACCTACTGTTAAAATTGTGACAATATTAAAACACTCCAATAGTAAACAGGGTGTCAGCTTTTGGAGTATGTATTTTGATGGTCGGATTTTTCAAGATGCCACCTATAAAAGGCCAGAAGTTCAAAATCAAAGGAACTGGAACATGACTAAAATTTTATTTTTATAAAACTTTTGATACTTAGTCAAGGATTGCAGTTAATGCTAATAAAAAAAAATTATAATATTCAGTTATGTCGTTTTAAGCCTATTTTAATATATATTTGATGATTATTATATTCAGGCTTGCATGTCGACTATTGGTACAAATAAGTGTCCACTATTAGTGTTTTGATTTTTGAATGTGTCATCTTTAGGGTCATTTAACTTAATTAATAAAAATAGAATTTTTGTTTTAATTTACGTTGATTCGGTGGATTTTTAGTTTAAAATATACTTTTGTATTAACCAAGGTGTAATTAATTTTTTGTTTCTTTTGTATTTCTTTTCCAATAAAAAAATATTTTTGTTTAAATCTTGTGTCATCCTTAAAGTGTCTACCATAGGTGCTTTTACCTTATTTAAGTACTTACTAATTTAGGCATTTCTTTAAACTTTGTTGCCACAACAACAAACACTGGTAAAGTTACTCCATCACCATTTTCAGCATTCTTTTGCTCAGCCTCATGACATCTAACTATGCGGAACATCCATGTTTTATCGCAAAAATATGATAATAATTTCTTTAAAATGTGGCTTTGTAATAAGGATATACAAATAAAGCGACCACCTATCTTTAGTATTCTTTTGATTTCTTTAAAATATTTATCAATTTGTTTATTTGTTTCCTCTAAATCATCTGGCATCAAAGCATCTAATGTACCTTTATCCAGTACAACATTAAATTCATTATCTTCAAAAGTAGTATTTAGAGCATCCATAAAAACAAATTTCATATTGGTTCTATGCGTGTTGATTGCCTTCATTTGCTTTATTACAATTTCTGATACATCAATATTAGTAATACTTTTATAGCCGACATCGTAAAGATCTGCGCTTAAACTGGAGTTCCCACATCCAGGTATGAGTATCATATCAGTTTGCTTTATATATTTGTGTAGATGCCCACACAACTCTAAGTAGTCTCCATACCTTAAAAACAATTTGTGAATAAAAGCTGTCCATATAAAATAAAACGGAACAACCTCTAAGAAATATTTACCATTCAAAGGCTTTATTGCCTCGTTTCTTGAAAAATTTATTCCAGTAATCTTTGTCGCTAAATTCTTTATGGCTTTTAGGTAAAAGATTCATTTTAAAAATTAAACTTTAGATCGTATGATTGAAGAAATATGTAATACTTAGATACAATCAAAACAAACGGGCCTGCACATGGAATCACAGATTTGTTTTTCTCTCGTTGTCAATGTCAATTACTGCTGACAAGTTAACCAAACAATCTAATTAATTCACTTCTCGGAGCGCCATTACCGTAGAACAGAACATAACAGAATTAACTAAAGTACCAAGAAAACACCATATTTTAATACAATATAAAATCAAATAGTGTTATTCGAAATTAATTATTATTATTATTCTTAATATTTAATACCACGCATTAATCTCATAAGCTATAATTGAGTATCTGTTGCCAGTTCTATTTTGCTAGGATCTGTTGTAGATTCTGTGACGTTTGTTTTTCAATTTTTACTGTGAAATTCTGTGGTTTGTGTATTTTTGGCCTATTATACAAAAAAGATTTTAATTTTATAGTTTAAATAGAGAGCGTGTTTGAAACAAATATGTATTATACAGAACAATGATATTCGAATGATAATGGTTATTAGAGACTTCAGTGAATGTAAATCGTGGATCCAACATCTAGAACCACATAACGAAAACATAGTTCCTAAATATGGATAACAAGAAGAATGATAAATGGGATGCTTTAGCTACAGTTAAATCTTTTGACTTAGGTAAGTTCCCTTCTTTTACTGATTGGTATTTTATTGAATTTTATTTATGAAAATAACCTTGAAAGCATTTTGTTTTACTTTTAAATATATCAAACACACTTATATTATATATAATTATATTTCCTGAATATTAATTCTTTTTTATGTTATTATTTCTATGAGTGAAATGCATATAATATTTTATTTGATATGTAGAATTAGGGTGATGTAATCTAATTTTAATTGTAAGTGTATGTAACCCTTTTAGTTCAAGAACAATAAAAACGTTTTAATTTAATTATTATTCATATTTATTTCAATTTATTGTAAATTTAATGTGAATGATAAAATAGAATTTGCGGGAATTTATAGCCTGTAAAATTAACAATTTTTTATTCAATTGAAAAGTGATATTTAGTTAAAGTTATATCTTGTAATGGCATCTGCTGTTTCATGTACTTACAAATAATATTACTTGATATAATGTATGTATGTATGAAATTTAATTGAATATTTTATGAGCTCAAACCATATTCTAATTCCTTTTTAAGTAAACTGTCACAAGTTTACATTTTAAGATTTTTTTTCATACAGAAATAACACTCATGAGGCTATTTAATTCAGTGTTCCAATTTTTTTTTGCTTTATTGGTTAATATTATTATTTTAAAGTAAGATATATATCATAATATGTAATTTATTATATTACTAAGGTACATTGCATAAGACAGGTAGAGAAAGAGAAATTGTTGAACAGATTGTTGTTTATTTTTCTAAGCAACAACAGCAGAAGTTTCTGGAATTTTCTCTCACATTCTATTATGTACATCAAAATAAATCAACTGCAGATATTGCATATGTTTTACATATATTTATTGTAATAATAATTTTGACCACAAAACCACAATATATCAGCCATTATATAAAATTGAAATAAAAAATTACTTTTCAATTGAATAAAAATACTCATTTTTAGTATATTTTAATGGAACTATTGAATTTGAAATCTTCTTAAATGTAATAAGTGAAGATTTGTTTTTCTGTCATCTAAATAATAATTGATTGTCATTCTTTATTCCCTCTTTCCTTTTTTTACAGGTCTAGCTCCTGCGTCTCAACATGATTCCGTCTCACAACAGAGCACACATCAAATGGATGTTATCAATACCAATGCCACTACACCAATCAGCCTTCTTATTCAGTCTCTTGTTAAACAACTGTGCACACTTCTTGAGAAAGATATGACTAGAGCCAATCAACTCTACAATATAATTTGTGAGAAACTTCATAGTATGAATTTAATTGATGATTCCTATGCTATGGGAGAATTTGAAGTCATGAGAAGTCAATACCAACGAGCCTTATACCAACTAGTGTCTGTTTCTACAGGATCCGAAATACCAATCCCAATGCCTATATCCTGGCCCATAACAAAATCTGGGTTAGAGTGGTCTCGATATCACAAGGAATTTGAAGAGCTGTTCTTCATAGCTGGTGGAGGTTTTGGTAATGTGTTCAAAGCTCGCCATAGATTAGATGGAGTGGAATATGCTATAAAGAAAGTTAACATAAAGTCTTCTAATGTTAACTCAATAATGACTCATTTGGCTGAAGTTAAGACTATTGCTGGTCTAAATCATCCTAATATAGTCAATTACAAGGCTGCATGGTTAGAGCCTATGATAGAATCCAAGATAAAAAAGAAAAGAAAATTCAACATGGACACAGATGATGATGACTTTTCACTTAGCACCAATCAGGTTTCATCAGTTTATAGGAATGTTATGAAGTCTTTTAAAACATACAATTCAAAGGAACTTCACAAAAAACAAAATTTGTCAGATTTTGACATTTCATTCCAAAACTCCAGTGGCTTAGAAAATGATAATAGTTCAGATGAGAATAATTCGGAAATTGAAGATGATGAATCTTCTAGTGATCACAATGCAGTTTGTAAACTTCTGTCAGGGAAAGAGTATGAGGATTGCTCACGAGTTAACTTAAAATGGGCAACCCTTTACATACAAATGACATTTTGTCAACAGACACTAAAACAGTGGTTGGATGACCGTAACAGCCATATAATATTGTCAAGAAAGACTTCAGATGACTTAACCCTGCATCATAGTGATTCAACTGATTCCAACGGATTAGAATCTGCTCTCTCTGACTCAAACTGTCCTCCAGTTTTTTCTCTACGAGTTTTAGTGGACATGTTTACTCAGTTAGTGCAAGGGTTACATTATATACATTCAAAGGGCGTGATCCACCATGATGTGAAGCCAAGTAATGTTTTTGTTGGACCAAACGGCAATGAGTTATTAGTTCAGTTGGGTGACTTTGGTTTGGCCTGTCCTTTGCAACAGTCTCACAGTGGTCTGGCACTTGGCACTCATTTGTATGCGGCACCTGAACAGCTGGATGGACAGTGTAATCCCAAGGTTAGGACATATTGCGGATTTTTTCCAGTTTGATACTTTACTTAATTGTAATATTGTAGTACAGCTTTCTCTACAATGTAATAAATAATCAGCGAATTGAGAGCATAAAAATGGATGAACATAAAATAATTATTCTTATTTTTTTTTTGTTAGCTTTATCCCGCACATGGCAGGGTAGGCAGAGGGAACTGCAGGAGTCATATGAACCTAGTGTTAAAACACTCCGTAGCTTAGGCATTGCGTGTTGAGTGGCGGAACTCAACGCGGCGCCTTGCCTAGTTTCCAGAGCGAAGAAAATGAAAATAGAAAAATCCATCTTCTCCGAATGGGAATCGAACCCACAAACCATCGCGTTTACAGGCAGACGCTTACGCCTCTGCGCCACGACGGTCCTCTATTACACTTATTCATAGAATAGGAGTGTTGTAACACTTAGTTCCGTATCTCTACCCTGTTATATGAAAAATATACCTAGATGCCCATATTAAAAATAATAAAATAATTTAAAAAATAATAAGGATGCATTTTGACACAGGTGAATATTTTTTAACTAGTTAATTGATATTTTCATTCATTTTTGTATAAATTAAAACAATTACTTGACTGATAATAATCCAATTTACGTGATTTTAATTATATATATTAACTTTATTTTTTTATATATTCCAGAGTGACATGTACTCCCTCGGTATAATACTCCTGGAAATGATAGAACCATTCAGTACAGATATGGAACGAGTCATAACAATCACTGATTTAAGAAAAGGGCAGATCCCGGCTCACCTGACTGCCAGCTATCCAAAAATAGCTCACATTATAGGGAAGTTAGTACAAAGAAGGCCGAATAAAAGATTAGATACGGCACAATTATTGGATGAACTCAAAAATCTTAGTGAAAATAAAGATGACACTATAAAGTTACTTAAAGAAGAATTAGCTGCAAAAGATGATGAAATAGCTAAACTTAAAATGATGCTAGCAAATAGTAATTTTCATACTTGATAACAAAATGTCATCATCATAAGGATCTGATAAGTAATTTGTGATGTCACTATCATATATTTATGATAGACTCACTATCATATATATTTATAAGCTTTGTCACACTATTTATGCAAAAAATAAAAAAAAGTAGTTCTCTAATATAACATGTTATACAAATAATAATTAATATGTGATATCAATTCTTATTGAAATTATTTAACTTATTTTATATGGATATTTTTTTAAATATTAGTCACAATTTTGAATTTAAATAAATTTGCTAATTCAGTGAAATTGTAAACAATTTTGACATTTTTGGTTTTCTGATATTTTTTTAATGTACTTTGTTGTGCCTTAGAATATTTCGTCCTAATGACGCGAATGATAGAATGAAAAAAGTTAGTTTTCACTACTTATCACGATCCTTTAAGCACTTAACTAAAACGTTAAGTAATTTAACTAAAAACGGATTGTTCTATTTTTTAAGTATTATTCACATTTGAGTATCCGCCAGCGATTTGTTTAGTAATTTTATAATTGTCTTTGACTTAAATCAAGTATGGTTGTGTGTGTGTGTTACTTATTTTAATAGATATATTTAAGTAATTTAAATAGTATTTTTTTTTTAATAAAAAACCCTTTTTACTATATAATTTTATTTACAAAAAAGTTAACCGCATAAATTAACATCTTAGTCTAATTTATATGTACAGTCTTATAATTATATTTTTATAGTGGCCACACTGGCGCTATGCTGATTCTAAATTCAAAATTTAGTTAGTAAATTAAAGTGAATTTTTCTCTTTAAAGGAATTTTGGAAGAAATAAAATGTCACTGTATTAGTAATGGAAGTTATTGCGTTATAGTCTAAATTAAATTGTTAATTCGCCTTCACAAAAGAAATTATTAATAAATAATGAAATAGTGTTTTACATGACCTAATAGTCATAGAACTTAATTTTAATCAGTTCATTCAATATTTTAATAATATATTACCGTTTAATATTATTATAAAATCATAGATTTTTTTAAATTTTTGAATTAATTTGAAGGCGATTTTATACAGTTAAAAATGGACGGATATAAACGTTTAAGTGTATTTAATAATAATTTGGCGGGTTAAAATATTACAACAGTGTGTCGACGGCGTGTATGACGCCATTTGTGGCGGGAATGTTGTGAGTTATTACTTGTGCGTTGTTCACTTTAATGCGACCTGGAAAGGAAATTGGAGTTATTATACATAATATAAATACACATGTAAGTATAGAAGGTTTCAATTAAAAATTTTCGTGAATGTCTTCTTTAAATCAATTTGTTCAATTATATAATAATATTTTTTAAAGATTAGTTATTAGCATTTTATAAATAAATGTTCATGGAAATGGCTATTATGTCACTTAACAAAGGATTGTTATTAGACAATGAATATAAAATATACATAATTGTAGTTTAAAGAATTTACATTTAAAAACTATGGTTTTTTGAAATTATAATTTTTTCTATATATCACCAGTATAAAAAAAATAACCTAGACTTACCACTACTCTTCTGCAAAGTCAACGGCTTAGCATCTTCCATAGAGTTCCTTAGCTGGTAGTACCTCATACCCGCACTGTACAAAGTACCGGGTAGTACGTGCCTGGCAACTAGTGCTTTAGCAGCCGCCTTGTCAGAGTACCGAGATAGCTCAGCGGCTGTCAGGCGAGAGAATGCGGCGTCGGTTGGAGCGAATACCGTGTAGGTTTTGCTTTCTACAAAACATAAGATATAATATATAAAAATAAGATATAGTGAGCGGGGACGGAGAAAGCAGGGACTAAAACAACGGAGTGTCTTAACACTAGGTTCGTATGTTTCCTGCAGTTGCAGATAAAGCGTGAAGCTAAAGAAATAAAAAACATATAGTATATGTAGTATATTCATATTTCTTAAGTGAATAGATATACATATATCTTTTATTTTTTTATTTGCGTCATGTCCGGTCTTCCGATATGGTTATATAAATTTACTTAGAAACAATTGCATTTAATCATTATACCGTTTTTAACATTTAGGCACAACTTTTTGGGGTATTGTTAATTTTAATGAATTGTGAGTTTTTTTTTTTTGATTTCACAACATAACTTATTTAAAAACTTGGAAAAAGCAGTGAAAATTTCACTTAGTTATGCTTTACTATTGTCTGTGCGAGTTTTGGTATGGTTTTCGGTATTGTCGTGATCACTTTCGGTAAATTGTAATAATTGGCTGAGAAAATATTACGCATACTAAAGTTTACGCAATACGTGTTTAATTTTATACAAAAAATCATAAGATTACGGCTCAGCATATATTAGTAAAAAAATTATAAATTTAATTACGACAGCTTACGATAACGAGAAATCTTACCAGCAAGCGTGTCAGCGAAGCCGCTCGCCAATATCGCCTTAAGGAATATTGTAAAGCGGCGGTCTCTATCGGCCTGCAGCGTCTGCACCAGGTCGCCCACCGGTAGCGGGAACATCACGCGGTCTACTGCATGAGCTATACCCTGATAATTATATAAAAGAAAATGTTTAATTTTTTTGACGTATTTATAAAGAAAGTGGGAAATCTCGATGCTAATGGTTTAGTTACATAGCAAATTAACTTGCAGAAACTTCCAAATTAGTCGATCCTTGAATAATGTCCTTCCTAACAAAGTTCCTCGTCCTCTTTATGTACAGTTTTTGTTAATGTATATGTTTAGTCCTTTATGTAAATATATTAAGTAAAATAATATTAAATTGTCGACTAACACCCATGTAAATTATAATTTGTTACTAACCTACATGTCGTGTGTATATTTCGTAAGTATATATGTATATTTTTTATCTTGTTATAAGTGAAGGACTAAAACTGGATCTCTTTTAAGCATGCATTCTTCAATAGTGTAATAATTTATCTTTTTTAACCGTTCACTCTTCTTCTTCTCCTTTGTGTGTTCTCCATTCACCGTGACATTGGCGAAGCGCCATCAATTAAAAGAAGAAGGAGAAGAAGAAATATACTTCCTTTAAAACATTACATAAAAATATATTACCTGTGGTATATGAATGTCCTTTTTATCGTCCAACACTCGGGCGCCGTTGATGGTGGTTACCCTCACTTCGTTCCACTCTACATCGTGCATGTCGTACTGGTTGACCCTGAGCTGAGTGCCCGCGAGGGACACTCCCGTCATCTCGTCTTGCAAGGAGCCAATGTCAAACGCTCCTGGGATCACGTGGTGGAGAAGTAGCTGGAAGGGACAGTTGAATTATATATTTTTTTAATATAATAATATATGTTATACGTATATAATATATATTCTTTTAAAATTGTACTATCATCTGTTCGGATCGTAGACAATTTTATTTAGACATATTTCAGTAGCGTTGTTAAATTAAGTAGTTTCTGACAGAAATTGAAAAATTTGGAGAAAAATTAAAAATAGTTAATTTAATAAAAAAATATTCATTTTTGTAAAAATATTTTTTTGTATATATTTGAGAAATATTTATTTAAAGTTTATATTTTTATATATTTTACAGAGTATTCTAAATGCACTCACCCCACTCAACAGCCTAGGGTTGTCGCGGAACTTTTCTTCGGCTCTATCGGGACCACCCAGCTGTACTAGTAGAGTCCTGAATGCTTTGTCAGTTGGTGCAAATATTGTGTAAGGACCGGTTTCATTTAATATGGCATCTAAACCTGACTGTTTTAGATACTTTGCTGTTGCGAATAAACCGTTCTCTTTTAAAATATCTATTAGGTCTGGATTGGTAGATTTGGCGTAGCTTAAATTGATGGTAGATTCTTCAAAATTTGGTGCCGCGCTCGATCCTATAACAACTATGTCTTGAGGTGTGGTTCTGAATGAGGATGTTGAATACACTGGAGTTGTATTTACCACTGTACTACTGGGAGCGTGGCTCCTTGACGGGGAACTGTAACCATTTCTATTTTTAATGTAGTTTGGTGTAGAAGATTTTATATAATATCTCTCACTTGTAGTCCCTCGAGTGCTAGGGGCGAACGTTTGAGCCAGCGGCGTAGGTCTAGTCGATGTTATCGAGCGATAAGTTGGTGCTGGAGTTGTTTGAATTGGATTTGTATGTCCAGAGTCCCCATAATTAGTGGTTGTTACAAAACTAGTGTAAGTTGAAGGAGGATGTGATGATTCAGCTATATAATCTGTTGTTATAGTGGATGGGCTTGGAGTGGTAGTTGTGTAAGCATTGTTGGAAATTTTTGTCGGTCCAGGCAATTGTATTTCACCTTTCTTAATTTTGTTCAATATATCTTCCACTTCAGGACCTTCTTCTGTTTGTTGTCCATTAGCTTTCACGCCTTTCACTTTAAACGAACCATCGTCTTGCTCCTTCCAGAAACACGAAAGTAACTTTTTTTTTGTTTTGTAATGTGTTTGGTATTTTAGAAACTTCTTCCAATTTCCCATTATCAGCTTGTTTGATTAATTCGAAGTTAGCACCAGGTGGAAGAACACCTTTGGTTAAATCGTCAAAAGAAATACGACTTTCCTTTGGTGTTTCTTGTGAGGCAGCTATAAGTTTGCCTAAGTCGGGACTATCTGCCGCAATCGCTCCTTGTGGTATGAGGTTTGGATTCGAGGTTCTTATAACTTCGAATTTCTGACCATTTAAGGAAATTTCACGAGATGTGAAATTTTTTTCATTAAAATCTTCTGGATTTTCAGCTAAAGCCACTTTAAGTTGCTTTAATATGTCTGGTTTCTGTAAAATGGCGACACTCTTTGCTCTCAAGTTATCATCAAAACCTTTAGTGTCACTTTCTTCAAGAAGATTTTTTATTTCATTATAAAGCTTTTGCTTATTTCTATCTTGAGGAGGAGCTCTAGTCCGCGTTGGTGACCGAGTTCTATATCTTGCAGTTGTCGGGCGTTTAGTTGTAGTTGTTGTAGAGGTCGTCGTAGTCGTAGTCGTAGTAGTCGGGTGATCCTTTTCATAAAGTTCAACAGCTTTTTTGAATAAATCTGTTTCATGTGGAAGTAAAGGTCTTCGCCGTTCTTGAGTTCGCTTAATGAAGTCTTCGTAACTTTCCGTCGTCGTATAAGCTGGTATGGATTTTGTTGCTTGTTTACTTATAAATTCTTCATGTAATTTTTCTACTTTTTCCTGTTGCTTCTGTTGTTGTTTTTGTACAAATTCTTGATGCTTTTGTATGAGTCTTTGCCTTTCTTGTAGTTCTTTGAGTTTTTCTAGATTTTCTTTCGATTGCTGTTCATAGTAGTCTCGTAGCTGTGATACAGATTGGCCGTTGTATATTTGAGGCTGGCTGAGTGGAAATTGAACTTGTTGATTGTTTAAGTGTTGAGGTGCTAAGTTTGGCGCAGCCTGAATGGTGATTGGATTTGGTCCACTAAAACCTTGATTTTGGATTTGAGGAGAATTTAAAGTTGGCAAAAAGGCAGCTTGCGTAGGCCTCTGTTGAGATAAATCAATAGAGCTATGTATGTTTGAATTTTGGTTAAAATTTGGTAGAGTGTTTTGGGTCGGCAACAGTCCATTACTATGAAATGCTGCTAAAGTAGGAATTGGTTGTGGTATATTTTGAGCGTGTTGCTGAATATGACCTACATTCTGGTGTTGTAAGTTATTTATAGGATTAACATTTGCTGGCTGGCTAAATTGAAATCCGTTGTTATTTTGTATGGGAACATTATTCGGAATATTCTGTGCTGGTAACAGGTTGTTAAACTGAGGCACATAGGGCTGTTGAAAAATTTGTTGCGGAAACTGGATGGGTGGCGCAGGGCTACTCAACAAGCTTTGCTGTTGTTGGAAATTTTGTACTCCATATCTATTTTGATGTTCATTGAATCCCGAGTGGCTCAGGGATGGTTGTCTTGTCCTGTCAAAGTCATTCTCTATCTGAAATAGAAAAAGAAATGGTTATCTCAACTCATTTATAGTTGTCATATCTTTAAGTATGATAATAATTATAGTATTATTTATGTCTACATTTATTATATACTTGTCAATTTCTTACATATACAGCCTAACCCTATCTTTCTTAACTTGCTATTACTTTGCCTTTAGGTTGCCTGGTAGAGATAGCTAGATACTTGAACAATATGGCCTTATTTGTACATATTTTTTATTTAAAATTGTATTTTTATGTGTTTCTGGGTGTGTAATAAAGAGTTATTATTAAACACACCTTTTAAAAGAAACTTATTTACTTATTGTCTTTAAAATGTTACCATTTCTTTTTTGCTGTCAAGTATAATAGTGGTCAAGTGCAAATAATATACGTGCATCGAGAGTTCTGTAGCTATTTAATGTTTGTCGGTTTTCAGCTCATTAAACAAAAAAACGAATTTAAATGTCAGATCCACTCGTTTTATATAAATTGAAATACAAACATAAATTATAATGGTGTTGTATCAAGTTCAAGTTTTAACCCCTCATATATATTGTAATGCAAGTAATAAGTGTCAACAAACTTAAATTTGCGGTTGCGTGCTCTCAATTTGTATCGAATGGGCGATAGTATAATAAGTTTGTGATAGTTTTTTCTTATATACGTATATAAATGTCCAATTTTCGGATTTTCCCGTTGATCGTATTATAACGTCAGGATGGGCAAGGAAAAAAAAACATATATATATATATATATATATATATATATATATATATATATATATATATATATATATATATATATATATATATATATATATATATATATATATATATATATATATACATATATATACTTAATTTTAATTCGCCACTAGTATTCCGTGAGTTGACACAGCCATTTTCTCGATGCGAGCGAACATTTATATGTTCGTGACGCATCAGTAGCACGAAAGTGCATTCTTTAGCAGTCGCGGACTCAGAGAGATGGGATCTAACATACTTTTGTAATAAATATAACATTTTGCTAATATCAGTAATTGCGAAGTAAGTGTTCTTCATAATATACCTATTTAACTAGGTTGCGCCCGCGGCTCGGCTTTGCCCGCTTGAACTACACTATTATTTATTTATTACAAAAGTGGATTGCGTTCGTTAGACATAATTTTTCTTTTTTTTTTAGCTTCACGCTTTATCCTGCACATGGCAGGGTAGGCAGAGGGAACTACAGGTACCATGGGAACCTAGAGTTAAGACACTCCATTGCTCAGTCCTTGCTTTCTCCGTCCCCACTTTCCGCCTACCTTAGTGTAGCGATGTAATGAAAATAATTTGTAATAAGAACCCATAACTATTACGCTTACTTACGCTTACGCTAAAAAAAATAAACATTTCTATACCTAGATTTTATATATTATTTGTTATGTATATATATGTAGTTATTTATACACTTACAACATACAAATTGCACGTTAATCGACTCTCGAAACCGGTAAAAATACAGGATGTACCTACGATGCGGTAAAAAGCCCATGTGTCTTACGTACATGGTAACTTTCTCGCGATGACGAAGCCTACTTTCAGTTTCGTTTAGAATTACTTTTTGTTTTAAAGGTCATAGCATCCGTTACGTAACGGTGAGTTAAATGTTTAGTTCGGCAATTGGTCATTTTTAAACTTGATATGATTTATTAGAGTTTTAGTAGAGTATTTAGTTTCACGCATTGACCTGCATATAGCAGAGTAGGCAGAGGAAACTGCAGGATACGTGGGAACATAGTATAAATAATAACTTTCATAAATTACCTTATACATACATATGACAAACTTTTTATAAAATAACACTATTGAATTGTCATATTATATTTTTGCAATTCCCTTATGTATGGGATTATATTTTTGAAAAGCATTAAAATATTATATAGGTATGTAAGGTAATATCTGTAAGTTATGCTTTTAATTGTGAAAAATTGCTTTGCTTTGCAAAAATTGCTCATTAGGAAGGAGAACGGAGGAAAGCGGAGAACGGAGTTCAGTAAGAGAACATTAAAGTATTAACACATTTAATATCTTTCGTCCTAAACGTTGCATACATGTACATAAACTCATATAGTATGCGAGAGAAGCGCGTCTTATAAGAATTCCTGGCCGGTTTCCTTAAAACGATGAAATGAAAGCCAACTCTCGCTCATTACGTTGACTTTGTCTCGGCGAGTACATACTGACATGATTTAGAGCATTGATCACCTTTTTCTATAATTCAATTATATATAATAGTTTCTCTTATATGTTTTTTTATAAAATAATTAAGAATAAATTAAAACTGTGATTGTGTGGAATGTTAATTGATTTTGTAGCTATAAATAGTATATACTAGTAGAGTATGAGTCTCCACAATTTTCTAATATCTGTGGCTTTTTAAAACATTATTTTATACATGAATTAGTATTTTACGGAATTTCTCTAGTACCATTTTTTAAATTTATATTCAATATGAAAATTTTATAGCAATATAATATTGTTGTTTCTTATTTCAATTGGTTTTTTTACCTAATTTTCGTCTACTTTATAGTTATTATTATTGTTTACTTGTCCAAAATATATTAAATGCTAATTTTATTCAAGAAATCTATCTAGTATGTCTTTTCCAAAAGACATAAATTAGCCACATATGGTCATACAAATTAAATTCTAGTCCACACTTAGCATCAAATTACTCAACTCATCGCCATTCATGTAACTGTAATTAATATATTTAGAGCTTTTCCTGTAATGGTTGATTTTACGTAAGTAAGTGGATTCGATTCTCCGGTTGCACAATTTTACGTGTCAACGAATCCTACGGCTCGCGATACTTCCTAGAGTCGGCGTAACTGCGGTTTGGCCCTATTACCTGTTTCATAAATGATTTAACCATTACTTATTTAACTAAAATTTATTTCGAAAAGACTTTAAAGAGTCAATTAGATCAGGGTGTCTTTGAGGATAGAGCTATGTTCAGCATGGGATGTCGATAGACTGACATGGTGGCGGTGAGGATGAAGAATAACTTGGGAGAGTCAGAATAAGTGAGATTTCTTGATTCTGGTCCTTGACCGTAATGCCTTCTATATCGCTGTATTTAGAACCTCTTACATTGTAAATTCTCATTATTACATGCACATTCAATTTGATAGCATGATCAAAATATGGACTGATGGAAAATTCTAACTATTTTTTTTCATATTATAAGATGGCAAACGAGCAGAAAGGTTACCTGATGTGAAGTGGACACTCTCACAACCTGAGAGGATGTGTATGCGATGCCAGCCAAATACCCAGAGCAATCTTTCTTTATGGGTTAACGGATTGGAAGTTATTTTTATGCCGTTAACATTAGCCAGTTGCCCTTTTATGTAAATAATAATTTTGAAGTATATGAAATAAGAGGTATGCATAATGCAAGAAAGTTATCTATTGCAAATAAAATTACCAATTCATGTATTTTAAAAGGCAGGCTTATAGTAGAGTAGTGACAATATTTGTCGCCATTTTGGACATAGACCCAAGACGATATAATGTCTAGAGTCACGTAACTCAACACCGCATGTTATCTAAGTATAAAACGAAAACAATCATGTTACGAATCATTATAGTGAACAGAGTCGCGTAACTCAACGCCTAATTTTATGTATCTATACAACAGAAGCCTAATCTTTGGCTCGGGCCCGTGTCAACTATGTAAGACGGCATTGTCTCATTAATCGTTATAGTGTGCTGTTTCTTAAGAATTGCATGTTACGATATACATATGAATAATACAATGATATGTTTTGCCAATTTCGTATGTATATTATAGAAATGATATTGATATAGCGAGAGCTTGACAGTTTTACGATATTTATATAATGGTTATGTACATATATATTAAAATTAGAAATAGATATTATATTTATTATATATTTTTTAATTTATTTATTATTATTTCTTTAAAGCTTCCTACTTTTTCAGAGAGGAAACCGTAAGAATAATGGGAACCTAGTGTTCAAATTGCCTGCTTTCCGTCTTTTTCGAAGCATTGCGTATTGAGTGGCGGAACTCAACGCCGCGCTTTGCCTACTTGTAAGAGTAATGGTGAGTAGTTACTTATTTAATATTAGGAAACTTGTAACTTCTAAAGAGTGACTTGGGCTATCTGGTCATTTCTTTCAAGAAAAATAACGGTATAGCCGTCTGGAACGCTAGTAAATAATAAAAAAAAAGATCAAATTCTTTAAATCATTCTAACACAAACCGACTATTTAAGTATATCACAGATGATAAGTAACTATTCCAAGTTATTTTGAACAAATGCCTCAACAAGAATGGTTATTAAAAAAATTAAAATAACACATCTGCATATTACGGTATATTATTATGATATTATCTGAACTTGAACATAATTTTCTCTCTCTCTCTCTCTCTCTATATATATATATATATATATATATATATATATATATATATATATATATATATATATATATATATATATATATATATATATATATATATATATATATATATATATATATATATATATATATATATATATATATATATATATATATATATATATATATATATATATATATATATATATATTCCTCTTCCTACAACGCGATGGGCCCGGCACCCGCACGGTGAATCCATGGAATGCTAAGCAGTTTCTTCTCTCTCTCTCTCTATATATATATATGTATAAAAATGTTGATACAAATAAATAATATTACACGTTATAACAATTACTTTTTTATATACATTTCTGTTTTAATTATAATAAATATATCTTATTTTTAGATATTTATTTAATTAATTATTAAAAAATGCATATACTTTTACCCACTTTCCACAAGCAACAATACTGTTTGTATAATCAAGTCACAACTATTGTTATAAGCTTAAAATTTTATCTCACATATAACCATGTTAGGCAGATTTAACTTAACGTTAGTTTATTAGTATATTAGCACGCTAATTTAGTAAATGAACTCGCGCTTTGTCTTATAAGAGCGGGTATCAAGTGAGAATCGAACCCACGACATCCTAAGTAACACCATAACAATATATGTATAATACTAAAAGCCAGAGCCCTATTAAAGTATTCCTAAAACTCTAACACACAATAATTAAACTGTAACTAATAAAAAAAACCAAATACCATCAAGATATTAGTTTTAAACTGCGTCTCGAAACGTAAATTATTCTATAATCGCTCTCCAATAGTGTTGTAGCATCTCAGTGAAAGTAGGTTGTCATATCATTTGCGTGTGATTCAAGATGATTTATGAGTTAGTATATATGTACATACATACAAGCGGTGTAAAACAAATAATCAATGTTTTATAAGGTGTTTTATATTAAAAACATCGATTATTTAAAATAAAAAGCCCTATATTTTGATACTGTATAGTTTTTTTTAACACTTTGCTATGATCACAACTGGATATATTTTATTTAATTATTGAGTCATAAATTAATAATTTCATAAAAATCTTGTGAAAATTGCCTAAATTTTTTATCCTGGCCATCTTGGATAAAATAAAAAAATATATAAATATATTTCACGGTATTCGGATATCTCAATTAGGGGCAGTTGTAAATAATTATTTTATGACTTTTAAAGTGTTAATCCACACTAAAGATAGAAAAAATACTTTAAGAAAACATATAAAAGTTTGAACACAGCGGGATTTGAACCCGCTCTTGCAAAGCCTACTTCTATCAGTTGTATACATATTAGTTGATTTTAATTACAATTTCCTTTATATACATTGATATAGGCGAAAGTAACAAAAGCGTATTAATCATACCAACTTTAGCATGTTTGAACAAAGTTTTTTTAATTAAGTGGCATGTTTTTAAGAATAAGATGTCACTTGTATTAATTGTAACATGCCAGTAAGCGGAAATATTAGTAGTTTATAGTGACAGTTAACAGGTGATTATTTTTTTTAATAGAGTCATAATTATATACAAACATAGCTTCATGTTTTATTTCTAGCAGGTAAAAGTAAGATAACGGAGAGCCAAACGCTACGATCCTATATAAATCTCTTCTTCGTCCACTGTCATTAAATTCTATGTTTTCGGTCTAACTATACCTTTTGGGTCCGATCCTTATGTTCTAGCGATAAGTTTATATATATATATATATATATATATATATATATATATATATATATATATATATATATATATATATATATATATATATATATATATATATATATATATATATATATATATATATATATATATATATATATATATATATATATATATATATATATATATATATATATATATATATATATATATATATATATATATATATATATATATATATATATATATATATATATATATCATTAAAATCTAAAAACTTTCGCGATAGTATTATTCATTGTTTAAGTTCAAGTCCGAACACGCGTGCGCATGCGCATGACGCGCATATACATTGTTATATGTATATATTTAAAAGATATAAGACAATCGTGATAAATTTGTACGGTGACTATTCATATAAAAAAACCACTTATTAATTTTTAAATGACATTAATTGCCCTATTTATCTTAACTATATACATAAACTATATGTATACATTACTAAATACATTATCTAAGAAAATCAAGTAAAGCAACATTCTCATTTCTTTTCCTTTTTTAGCATAAAACATTCTTAAATTTCACATATCAATTATACATAGGTATATTCTAAAATTATATCATAGATTCGAGTCACAAATGATTCAAGCTTCAAGCTTTTGTAATGTGATGTAACTCTTACATCCTGGTGAGTGGTGAAACTCGAGCATCCTGGTTGACTATATGCTCTCCTTTTTCAGCTTATGCAAGTGTATTATTTATGCTTATGGATCGATGAGACGAATACTATATGTACAAGTTAAATATGTCAAACGTTAATTAATTAGTTAATCATTGATCCGTTTTTAGATTTTTTTTATTTTAAAGAAAGATAATAAAAATAGAAAGATATAACTATTAAATATTAGTAATGTAGTACATATTCACTTTACGTTTGAACCACTAACCGTATGAACCTAGTGTTAAGACACTCCGTTCGAAGCTTTCCGCCTCTTCGATGCATTGCGTGTTGAGTGGCGGAATATAACGCCGCGTTTCGTCTAGTTGCCAAAGCGAAGGAATTGGAAATAGAAAATCCATCTTCCCCGAGCGAGCGAGCGATTATAAAACGGGAAAATAGAAATATTTTTCTATTCCATTTTCCTGACTAAGAATAGATAACACAATCGTCGACTTTACATTCCAGCGTCCCGAAGTCCTCAGTCGTCAATTATACGTAAAATTTTATGAAAGCTACATATAATGCTACATATATACTAATTTTTTATATAGGTATGTATATATTTTACTATAAAATTGTATTTGAATTTTTATAATATTAAAACCGAAAACCGGATCTGCGATGACCTTCCATCACTATTTTCACAGCGTAACTTTCTTTAGAAAACTTACGTTAAATTTAAATTTAATTTTAAGTTATAATGAGTGTTGATTAAGTTATTTCTCGGCAAACACTTTTGACATAACAATCGATATGAAAGTATTGTTGATTTTTGTTATCCTACGTAATTACTATAAGATTTAATTTAATTGTTTTTAAAAAGTAAATATATAAAGGTATCTCCTTAAAAATATACTGCGTAAAAAAAGGATTATTTATTTTTTTTTGCATATATACCTATAGAAAAAAGTATTTAAAAAATATTTTTAGTTTCTCAACATATAACAATTATACATTAACAAATGCATAAATTGATGGAAATTAAACATAATCAAAACACGGAAGAGTATAATAATCGGTAATAAATTTTATTTAGCCCGGTTACAGTGAAAGGTTAAAGACTATTGCATAACTATAATAATATAACATTCTACGCGCGTCTGCAGAATGTGAGTGTTTAACATAGTGTCAAAAATTACCGCTAATTTACCTCACTTTCTATATTTCAAAATAAATAAATGAAAGCGTTATAACAATGAATTAGATAATTTTATTCAAATTATTTAAAAAACTGTACAATAAAATTTCTATTTAAATAATATAAAAAATGGCAAGAATTTTATATATAGGCTATTTAGGCTGTATATAAAATTCTAAGGAAGACTCCTTAATATGGTTAAGAATAATTAATTAAATTTTATATCAATCTAATTGATATATTAAAATATTTCTTTTTAATTTAAATAATTAATCAGAGTCTTTATTTACTAAAAAATATAATATATATTAATTGCAATAATACAAACCCTCGGTCCAGTTATGGCGGCGACCGTATGCGCCAAAAGTAGAAAAACGCAACCTCTCATGCTGCTCTCTATCAGCTATAAAAAGCGGCAGAGTACCATCACACAAAATCACAGTCACTGAATCCCAACACACACTTTAAAAAAATAGAAATATACCATAGACAACTTATAACTTGTCAAAATAAAATTTTAGCGCGAAATATTGACAGATAGGTTTTTCCAAACGCACGCGGCGGCAGTCTCGACGGCAGTACAGTGGGCAGTGAGCGTCGTTTCGTTTTACCACCCCTACTCCAGCCTCCCCTACTTGTTTCGAAAGGATCGTCAAACCGTTTTAAAATAGCCGCTATATTGTGTGATGTTAATTGATTGTTGCGTAAAAATAATTAAGATGTCATCTTTATTATAGATCCTAATCAATCACGCTAAAAGTGCATTCGTTACGTGACAAAGAAAGATCATGATCGGTTAATAGGAATAAAAATAAAAATATAATTAGCAGAGGCCATCTTTCCAATACATTTATATATATATATATATATATATATATATATATATATATATATATATATATATATATATATATATATATATATATATATATATATATATATATATATATATATATATATATATATATATATATATATATATATATATATATATATATATATATATATATATATATATATATATATATATATATATATATATATATATATATATATATATATATATATATATATATATATATATATATATATATATATATATATATATATATATATATATATATATATATATATATATATATATATATATATATTATATATATATATATATATATATATATATATATATATATATATATATATATATATATATATATATATATATATATATATATATATATATATATATATATATGTGTGTCTTAACACTAGGTTCCCACGGTCCCTGCAGTTCCCTCTGCCTACCCTGCCTTGTGCGGGATAAAAAGCATGAAGCTAAAAAAAAAAAATATAAGTTATAGAATTATAATCTAAGTAGATAAGAAACTATTAGAATATTTGAGAATTATTATTAGATCTGTTTATAATATATTTTTGATCATATTAATTTGTATTTATCATTTAATATTTAGTATTACAGTTATTTTATCGTGGTATGCCAACCAAAACTAAGCATTGTGCTGTCATATAGGTATTTACATATTTTGTAAAAAATCAGTAGAAACACGAGGCACTTCTTTGATCGAGACAAATATTTATTTTATCACAATAATTAACAGATTTACGCTTTTTCTGGCTAGACGCAGGGTACATAGAGGGTCCCACTAAGCAAACAAAAGCGCTGTATCGAAAATAAACGTTTACCAAAACTTAATTTATAATAAAATTACCAATACTTATATATTAATGTTTATATAATTAATAACAAATCGATTCGGGCAACGCCGATGTTGGCAAAGTAAGGAACTGAGCCGTGGCGGGTGTTGGATTCCTTTACGTAAATTCTTATGCAACCTTATGCCAATTAATGGAAATCTTATGGTAAAATCATTAATCAGGCGAAATATCTGTTGTAACGGCAAACAATGGATCAGGATGCTGGGTTATGGTGAAATGAATGCAGTTAAACCTACTTTTCATAGGTTCGCCATGTTTTATGTTTTCAATACATAAATATATTTAAATAAATATATTAAAATGAAACCGTCTCTATTATATTTACTTGCACATAAAAAGTAAATGCTTGATCCACTAATTCTTGAAAGTTTACATGGTGTGAATAAATTTAGCACTAATTTTAGTATGAACAGTATAAGCAAAAGAAATTTTGAAACATAGCGTCTGCTTGTAAACGTGACGGTTTGTGGGTTCGATTCCCATGAATGAAGATGGATTTTATCGTTTCTTCGCTCTGGAAACTAGGCAAAGCATGGCGTTGAGTTTCGCCTCTCAACACGCAATGCCTCGAAAAAGGCGGAAAGCAGAGACCAAGTAACGGACTGTCTTAACACTAGGTTCCCACGGTTCCTGCAGTTTTCCTCTGCCTACCTTGCCAGGTGCGGGATAAAATGTGAAATTATAAAAAAATTCAATATATCAAATTATTTATTTTTTATAATTAAATTTAAAAAAATCGTCCGTCTATATTTTGAAGTGTGGCAACTCCAGTGAAATGTCTAAGGTGCAACAGTTTACACCGCTTTAAAATAATGGATTTTGCAAGTGTTATCACATTATCTGTAATGCATACGTGAGTTTTCTCTAGAATGCACGTAACTTTAAATTGTTTTAATTGTCTTTATGTGACTTACACGGTACTCCTACACTGCATGGTTTTCTTTTTTAGAATATAATAGGGTAGGTAAAAACTAACTTAAATAATAACTTTACACTCTCCCGCATTTAGAAGGAGCGCATACCTTGGTAACCTATTGTTAAGACATTTCTGCCATATTGTTCAACAACTAAACTATTTAACTATTTTTTCAGTTAAATACCACTGACAGCCACTACTGAATAAAGATTTCACTAGTTTTAAATATTACTGTAACCACTCTCCGCTCTATGTAGAATTTATCATGGTAATAACAATGAAAAATATAATCGCTTCCAACTTTGAACCAGTAATAAAGACGTTTCAAACTGTGACCAGGTATAATGATGAATAAAATTATATGTGTGATTTAATAAACAATTGGAAAAATATCCTTAAAAAGATTCTAAATATTAGTACAAAAATATTTATAATATTTTTAAGAACTTACCTTACGTTTTGCTTCATGTTATATTTTTTTTCTGCATGAATTGCACTAGTGCTGCCCACCCGCTGAGTTGTTATTTAAAAAATAAATTTATTCTTTACTCTTTGAGAAAAAAAATACAGTAATAAGCTGAATAAAATGCAGCATGTCCATTTTAAATATATTTCAATATTAATTTAATTGGTTCAACAAAAAATCTTGAACTGAAATTGTCCGAATTGATTCCCCTTTATTAAAACCCAATGTACCGAGCAGCGAATTTTGTCACAGAATTTTTTACGTTCGTTTTTAAAGACATAAAACATGTAGCGCGTATTATTTCAGAACAAATTTAGTTTCAATAAATGAAAAGGCTCGGCTCGATCGGAACAGATTATGTCATTATTCGATTATAGTATTATTTTATTTAATGTCGATTTCTCGATTGATTTCATATTGTAATTTCGTAAATATTTCAATTATCTACTTATTAGGGTTGTAAGCATTTTTATAATTTGATTTATATCAATAATAAATGTTGCAGTCGTAATGGAAAATTAGATTAAAGTTAAGAAATGCTCCACGGATTACTGCAGACTGGAATAATTGCTTCGGAATCGATTCGCTTCTATGTTATTTTATTGAATCTTTCTATAATGGCAGAGTATGTTGCGACATTTGGCTATTTATTTATGCAGCGATAGAAAAAAATATCGTACCGCAAGAACATTCCCATCGTAATGCAGACTTGTGTTTTGTGTATTTTTTGTGAATAGGAAACAAATATTAACTATCTACATAATTATTTTTTTAATAATATTAATTCTACATTGATTTCAACAACATTTGGTACAACAAATAACAGCAATAATAATAAAATGTGTCTAAAATATCGATTATATTAATTATTTTGAGAGAAGGGACGGTTATACAACTGTATAATAAAATAAAACTTTCTTTTAAATACCAGCTTTACTTATATTATATGGTCGTTCTAATTACCCAATAGGTTTAAATACGTAGGTAATTTAAAACTTTATTTAAAGTGAAATTTTCATAGATAATTTAGTGTCTTAAACACGTTTGCTTGTAATAGCTTGGCTATGGCTTTTAGACATGGTTTAACGTACAAAGCAGGCACAATGCTTTCGGAACTTTGCGTAATTTTTATGTTAGGTTAGGTGAAGAAATTTTTCTTTATTTGTTAGAGCCTTTTTGTGATTTTTTATTTACTTTGAATAAGCCTCTTTGTCAATCAAGATTACATTCGCTCTAATTTTATTTTTAATCTATTGATATCTTGTATTGCGTTGTGTATAGCAAAAGGATAAGGAAATTGTATTTTTTTCGTGTTTATCCGTCGCAGAGCAACGACAGTGTTTAACTGTACACGCAAAGGTTATGGGTTTAATAGTACAATTATACCGCTTGTGAGAAGGAATTGTTTATGTACCTACTTACAAATCTGTGTGTACAAAAGCGCGCACAATATTTCACAAATTGAGCGGAAAGTGATAATCGGGGAACACCATAGAGATTCTTCCTGTATTCCCATTAAATCGATTAATTTTCATTGAAAAGAAAATGAGAAATAAAATGTAATTGATTATTTCTTTTTCTTCATAGCATACATGTATGAGCGGCGCGTGCGCACCGCTTGTACTTGGAGCAGCGCTTACGACTTGCGACCCAAGTGCAGGTTAAAAGGTATCTCTTTATAATCAAATTACTAATTCCTTTCTAGTTAGGATTGAAGAAATATTTCGAATTGAAGAAAAATTGAAAAATAGCATATGTATATAGCCTATACCTACATGCAATCTCTTGGGCTTTTAAAATAAATTATAATATACCATACACAATTCTTAATTAGTCCTGTTTGACAACAAATAAATAAAATAGCTTCACGCTTTATCTCGCATATACCATATACCAGCGTAGGCAAAGCGAACCGCAGGAACTGGGGGAACCTAGAGCTAAAACACTCCGTTCCGTTTGCGAGCTGAGTGGCGGAACTCAACGAGGTGCATTGCCAACGTGCCAGAACGAAGAAAATGGAAATGAAAACTTCATTCTCCCCGAGTGGGAAATTGAACCTACAAACCGTCGCGTTTACAGGTGGACGATGCGCCTGTGCACAACTTGTCCCATTTTTGCCATGGAACAAAGTCGCATGTAACAGTGTGTATTGTATAACACTTGTGAAGATATTCTCGACTGCGTCATATTTTCTGTTTAGAATCTACTTAACAGTAACAACGATTACTTGCCATCTTCATAATCTTCACATTTGTCGGGTTAATGACGTAATCAGAGCGTAACTCTTGTCGCACGCGTTGAATGTTTGCGGTATTAGCGTTGTTTTCTATTTATGACGTACAATATATACAAGTTGAAAATAAATGAACTTCTAACTTCTCGTCTTTCTGTTAAGATAAACTTTTACATTCCATAGTATATGATGAAGCCCTCTAGGCACCTCTTGGCAATCTTGTCATAACATCTGAGAGGAATAATTAGAAACAGATTGAGCAACAAGTGCATATTTGTACCTACCTAAGCTTATGTTTGTACGACCGTAATAAATAACTACGATCATACCATAAATAAAGACAGAAGCTAACAACAAATCAGGGCGTTTTGTTCACATCCCAGCCAACCAAATAAAATTTGATTATTTTACCTTATAATAAATCTAGGACCATCACGGAGCAAAGGTCTAGACGCGATGGTTTGTGGGTTCAATGCCCACTCGAAGAAGTAAGATGGATTTTGTCATTTTCATTTTCTTTGCTCTGGCAACTGGGCAATCGCGGAGTTATGTTCCGCCACTCAACGATAAACGGAACGGAATGTCTTAACACTAGGTTTTGCGGTTTTCTCTGCCTACCCTGCTATGAGTGGGATAAAGCGTGAAGCTAAAAAATGGTGCTACGGTGCAGTGAAATCTGATGTAACATTTGATTTATGGGAAATATGAATATTCATATTATGATGGATCACCTTTCCGGTTGGATAATTCCACTATTGTTATGTTATTCTCATAAAGAAAGATAAGTGTAGTTTTATATAAAGAAGCTACGAAGATAAATCACTCAATTTATTTAAAGTGTTTTAAATTTATTTAATACAAATTTGTAAGAATCTATTATTTTTAGTAAGAGAAGCTTGTGGCTTAATTTAGTTTGACATTGACATTCTGGATGTATATAAATTTCATTATTTTCCTTGCACTAAATTATTCCGTCCCTTATATAAAATTCTCCCACTCAAAGTTCCTCATCCTCTTAGTGTTTGTTGTTGTATATTTTTAGTCCTGTATGTACATTTTTAAGTAAATATATTAAATATAATAATATTATTTATTGCTAACCTAATATGTTGTAAATATCTTTTGATTTTGTTATAGATTGAGAATTTAAGCTGGATTTAATTCTTTTAAACACGCATTCTTCAATTGTGTAATGTTATCTCCTTTTTACCGTACATTCTCTTTTATTCTCCATTCAACGTGACATTGGCGTAAGTACATTGTACAAAATGAAACGCAAACGAATAAAAGGAAGAAGAAGAATTTATATTTCCTTTTTAATACATCAAATTAAAAGTGTGCCTCAATAAAAAGTAAGTCACCGGTTCAATTATTGCAACACTTCGTAGTCCCAAGGCCGTGTCTTCGTCCGTCGACGCAAGCATCTCGATAATTACCAACAGTAATTATGAATGCTACCGACTAATATCGATTAATTTTGATGAGACTCGATGTTTTTATTAAGTCACTCACTTTGCAATCTGCGTTGATAATTGTACAAAATGAAAGTCAGGTTAAATGATCAAGGTGAGGTTAATATTCTTGTGATTTTTTAATGAGATGACGCCTCAAACTACGGTTGCTTAACTGGGTTAAGAGGTTGGATTAGGAGTTTATATCAAAATGTATAAGATCAAAGAGTAAAAATTAAAATGTTGAAATTTAGAATTGGGTTGGACTTCTATAATTCTTGCATTAAATTTTAGAGAATCCTAATTTTAAGGCAGGTAAGGGTTGCATAAATGATGTTTCCAAACATGAAAATATGTAATTTGCAAATATAGTTATTTATTTATTTATTTTTATTTATTTATTATCCATTTAGAATTAATAACATGATCACTTGTGTACGTCAGATAAAGCAAACGGAGGAGTGTCAAAGGAGCCAAATTTGATAATAAAGATTGAATTGAGCCCCTCTGAAACCTACACACTCCACGATTTAAAACTAAAGTTACGAGGGTTCCAAGTGCGGTGAGAAGAGCCCACAACAAACTCAGCCAGGTTTCCCTAAACCTATTGTGATCACTTCACGAACGTCATTCTAACTTATGAGCAATTCATTAATTCCATGCCGTTTTATCATCAATGTAATCCTTTACACTATAATAGGATTTAGTAATTAATTGCCGTTTAACAAAGATTTTAAATTTATTTAACGAGAGATCAAATACTTCTTTCGGCAGTTTATTATAGTACATACATCTTCCCGCTCTATCCCTAGCGTAGTCAAAGAGAACGGAGCGCCAAACGCTGCGGTCCCTGCATACCTCTTTCTCCTCGTCCACTGTCATTAGCCTCTTTGTATACGCTTGAATGCGGCGTTGGGGACCGCCACCCAACTTGCCATGTCCAAAATGGTAGGAAGTGGAGGACAGAGCTTCAAATTTAGTCACAGATTAGTGATAATATGTTAAGGAAAAATGAAATTCAGTTAATTTATAAAAAAAATCATATACATACAGTATTTATACTTTTAATCCTGTTTTGGACCAAATTCAGTAAATACGTTGTGCTTACACTACTTAAAAAAACATAATATTTTAAAATTCTTAGTTTTCATCGCTAAATATTTAATATCTTCTCAAAACCCTAACAAATCATATCAAAGGCGCGACCAATGTTCCGCGTTCGGCTGCAAGTTGCGGATATCAACTTACTCACGCTCACTTACTGAATCACGTAATGAGACTGTTATTTAAGAAGGAAAGGTGCTAAAGTGCTGGGAAATTATTAATGAAGGTACTCTTATACATCTATTGTACGTTAATTTTTATTTTTCATTGTAATAAAGAAAATGGTGGCTTCTTTTTTGCGTAACGCTGAGGCCTAGGTACCGTCGTTGTACAGCGCTACAGCTTTCGCAAGCACGGCAGTTCAGAGTTCAATTCTCACTCGGGAATAAATTATTTTCTTTGCTTAGCTGCTAATAAGATTGCATGCCATTGAGATCCGCCACCTAATATTCTATGTTTTGAGGTTCCTTCTCCATACCTTGTTAAATAATGGATATATTCTGTAGCTAAAACATATTATTTAAAAAGTTATTCGTCTAGTTATTTTACGTTTAAAATTTTATACATGTTATTTATTTTAATGATTTCTAAAGTTATAATCCACTTGCACGGTGCAAGGTACGTGGGTTCAAATTCAGCTGCGTTTAAATTTTTTATATGTTTTCTTTAAACGCGTTATTTATTTTAATTATTTCCTTTTATATAATTTGATGTTTTATAACCGAAAGGCCTGTTATTGTTTAAATGTAATTAAGAAACTTCAATTAAGAAACACGTTAATTCAGTATAAAATAAACGATACAAACATTGACTACTTTAATAAATCGTTTATAAGTCTTGTAAAATTAAATAGTAATTTTTACTGTGTCTTGTGTAACGCCAATCATCTCCCTTATAAGCTGACGTAACTTATTATGTGTACACTGTACACGTATCTATATAATAACAACTGTAATGATGCTTCACGAGAAGTGGAATGTTGCAAAATGACCTCATCTATCCATATTAGAAATGTTAAAAAACTTAGTTCACAAAACGTTAAAGAAACTACGTGTTGCGTAGTAACGTAAACGTTAAGTGTCATTAATATGATAGAGAAAGATAGATTGCTGTAAATTTGGTATTCTTTGATTTAAGCTGAGTTTGATCCTATATATGTACTATATGTATATAATATAATTTGGAGTCTCAGGTGACAAAGATTATATAAATGATTTATTGCATAACAGTAATAATAAGAAATTTTACATATGAGAGATATGTATACAATGGCGGGCTTATCTCTAAAAGAAATCCCTTCTAGCCAAGTAGTGGAAGTGAATATTTGCCACACCGCGGGACTAAACACAATAAACACAATGCAATAAATAGCATTAACAATATATATATATATATATATATATATATATATATATATATATATATATATATATATATATATATATATATATATATATATATATATATATATATATATATATATATATATATATATATATATATATATAATATATATATATATATATATATATATATATATATATATATATAAATATAAATATAAATATAAATATAAATATATATATATATATATATATATATATATATATATATATATATATATATATATATATATATATATATATATATATATATATATATATATATATATATATATATATATATATATATATATATATATATCATATACATATTTACCCCAAAAATGACAATTAAATAAAATATGAATTGAGCTGACTCATTAGCTACTGATAGCTATATCCTTGAAAAGATTCTAAATATTAGTACAAAAATATTAAAATATTTATAAAATTTTTAAGATCTTAGACCATTGACATATTTTCATTATAAAAATAATGAAATTATATCAATTTCAACCCGATTGTTCCTTCGTGACATATCTGATTCATCGCACTGTGGCATACCCGCCCCCCGGATGCTCCCATCACACAGCTCCCTAGGGACATCCTTACTCCACTTCCGATTCCTGAGTCGCTGGTCGTGTGAGCTGAGCCTTCTCTGGATAACTAGACAGAGTAATTCCCCACCAGGTAATTCCCAACCAGTCCTAACGGATTAGACCACTGGCCAAGACCCAACCCGAAAACGCACAATCCTAATTCGGGGGTTGAAAGATAAGGTTACGTTGCAAATAGACAACAGACCGTATTAAAAGGCATAGACATATTGAAATTTGGGGAAATAACTCTCAAAATATTGGTTTATTATTTTTCAAAACATTATATCTATTTTTAATATCATATTTTCTTCACGCTTTCTTACAATATACATATTTGAAGACGGTATATGTTTTATTTAATTAGGTTTTTATGTGTTTAAAACTTTAAAACATCTTAGCTAAAATTAATATGTCTTTAAATATAAAAAAAAATACTTATTGAGACCGAATGACTTTACTTAGGGAAAGTCTTAATACTAGGTTCACATGGTTCCTGAGATTTCCTCTGCCTACCCTGCTAAGCGGAATAAAGCGTAAAGCTTTCACCAGTAACCAGACACGTATTTACACTATACCATAAATACCTAACTAGTAACGTGTAATCATTTTCAAATAAACTTTAAATGGTAACACCACATGACGTTTCGCCATTGACAGTTGACAAGTTGTCCCAGATATAAAATGTATTCGTTACCTAACAGTTATTGTCAGTCAGCTATTGTTAGACGATGTTGCGTCTTGATATTTTAATCGCTGGCATGGCATTCAATATGACATATTAAAATATTTATATCAGCCAAATTTACTTAACATTTTTATATATAAATTACAGGATCGTTTCTTTACTTTATATAATACATAAAGCAGGGTTGATATAGGGAATCCAGTGCTCAGACACTCCGTTTAATTTTATGGATATTTTTTTAGTTTAGTGGCAGAACTCAACGCCGTGATTTGTCTTGTTGTCGGTGCTAATGATAAAAATATTCCATTTCATCTGGTAATTAAATCTATCTTGGCGTTAAACGCTGTTCTTGACGAATTTACGATCGTATCCAAGACGTTTTTAAATATGGCATTTCAAGAGTTTATTTTATTTAACACATTTAATAAAGAAGAATTAGCAAGAAACACTGAATAAATGATTTTTTTCTAAGCTGTGAAAAATAAACCATAGTTATAGAATATTAAAATAATGAGATCCTTCCAGTCAATTAAGTAAATTATATCATTTTGTCTGTATCGGTGCTTAATACTTTTTCAATAAACCAGCCCAGATGTATTATATTCATTATACACCAATTTGGAATGTTGTTCTTAGAAATGTGGGAAGAAACCTTTTGTTAACATTATTATTTATATATTCATCAACAGATATTCAGTATCTTAAACCTATTACTTTAAGAACCTGTTGACTTTAGATGTCATTGACATGTTAAAGAAAGAAGGAACCTCAGCATTTAAAACCGGCGTTAAGCTCCGGAATCCAACTCCAAATCCTTCTTAGAGTATGACAGCTGTTCTGAAAGAGATTCTACCCTAGGAGGGTACCAACACTCCCGGTGCTGGAGAATCCCTCCCTGAGTCAGGCTGCCCGTCGAATTCTGGGGAGGGCATAGAACCGCGCAATAGACAAGGCACGCTCAAAGTGGACTTTTTGTAACATCAGGATTCTTCATTCTAACTTGAATGCCGTCCATCACCACCTTCAGCTTGCGCGTTAACCACTAAAAAAAACTCTTTTATCGTGTCACCAGTTTTTGAGAACACTTCTCTTAAAGCCTCGCCTATTATCAGTATATTGGGGCTCAACGTTACGAATGACTGTCAGTATCGCGATCATTTGGATAGCAAGGCCAATTTGGCCGCGAAGAAACTGGGTGTCATCGGAAGAGCGAGACAGTAATTCACACCTGCACACCGATTGGCTATGTATAGAGCCCAGGTTCGGCCTCAAATGGAGTATTGTTCGCAACTCTGGACTGGTGCACCCCAGTATCAACTTGAACCTTTTGATCATACAGCGTAGAGCCATTCGTATCGTTGGGGACCCAATTATCTGTGAAAGGACACAAAGACACTTTGGCGCTACGTAGAGTTTCCTCGCTGTGCATTCTCTACCGCTTATACCATAGGGAGTGTTCTGGAGAGCTGTTTGATCTGGTGCCGGCAGGATTCAGCGGCAGCTGAATTCTCCAACCGCACAGTACGACACAAATTAAAGTATCATCCCCACCATCTGGACATGTGGAACTCCACTACTGTGCGGTTCCGTAGGATACATACATACATATATATATATATATATATATATATATATATATATATATATATATATATATATATATATATATATATATATATATATATATATATATATATATATATATATATATATATATATATATATATATATATATATATATATATATATATATATATATATATATATATATATATATATATATATATATATATATATATATATATATAAAGTTAGTTATGTGGTTGTGAATGTTTAGCGGTCAGTTAGTAATACGTACGGACATGGACAATGTTTTCGTAAATATCTCCACTTAATATTAGAAATCTAAAAGTTTGTTTCTTTGAACGCGCTAATCTCAGGAACAGCAGATCCTTTTGTGTTGAATATCATTCAATTCATTTATCGATTACTGTAATAGGCTATATCCTATATCGTAAATCGTTTTTAATGCATATTTAGAAAACAAAAGTCGTTAAAGTTTACTTAAAAAGAAACAACGAAATATATATATATATATATATATATATATATATATATATATATATATATATATATATATATATATATATATATATATATATATATATATATATATATATATATATATATATATATATATATATATATATATATATATATATATATACATACACAACGTTACACAACCACACAGCTATTCTATTTTGCAACTGATGCTAATTACATCCATGCAAGACGCGACGAGTGCATTGTGAAGAACGCACAAAACTCTTTAAATTGCCAAAATATATTGAACACACTCGAGGATAATAATTTTAAAAGCATATGCGATGTTGCATCATGATAGTCTGCTTGCGGTACATTTTTATTTTGAATACTTAAATAATTTTCGTATATGTTGCCGATAGTGGATGCCGTAATGGTCAACTATCACAATGAATCTAATTCTCGTTTCAATTTAAATACAAATGACTATTTTTATTTAAGACTTTTTATTTACTTTATCGTTTATATAACATTTCTTCTTTTTTACTATACATGTGCGTATATAATATTTATAACTTAATTTAATATGTAAAATTCATGTCATTCCTGCCGTTCTTAATAATATCTGAGCTCTGGAGCTCTGTTTTTCGCCAATTATGACGCCAAGCTATGTTAACCGCAATCGCATTTGCTTGTACTCTCAATTGTTATTTCATTCTTACGTCCTTTCGTTCTCAATGGAATTTTGGGTAAACCTCACTTAGCTGCCTATATTCTAGGCGTGTGCATTTAACATGCAACGTCTTGAAAATGGGAAAAGTCTAAGCACTAGATTACCTCTGCCTACATAGTGCGTGATGCTACGTATTATAAACAAAATAGTAACTAAGTATGCCAAATATATTGTGTAAAACATTTGAAAGTATAAGTATTATAAATTATAATTATAAGAAGAAGCTTTATATTCAGATGCTAAGATGTATTGAAGCTGTTAATGTTGTTATATAAGAATAATAGTCGAATTATACTAAGCCAGTATAATCGATTCGGAAACGTTTAAATTACAATGCATATAGTCAATATGATATAAACACGCAATATCTGGTTGAGCATGCTATGGTAATAAGTTCGTTCCCTCGTTGTGATAACGGATCATTTAATATTTTAAAATAATGATGAAAATATTGTTGGACCCAATTAAATATTTTTTTACATGATTAACAATTCAATCCTATAGTAAATGGATTTGATCATGTTTTAACTTCATAATGAAGGCTGTATATAGCATTGCCAAGACAATCTACTGCGAAATAAATTGAGATACTGCGTGTTGATTCACATAACTCGGAACTTGAATTAGTTTTCTAAATAATTCCATATATTTTTCTAAAACTAATACCATCGTGGCGCAGAGGCACAACCTCTTCCTGTAACGCGACGGTTTCTGGGTTCGACTCCCACTCGGGGAAAATGGATTTTTCTATTTCCATTTTCTTCGCTCTGGCAAACTGGGCAAAGCGCGGCCTTGAGTTCCGCCATTCAACACACAAAGCCTCGAAATAAGGCGAAAGGCGGGGACAGAGAATGCAAGAACTAAGAACGGCAGGGACTTTTTGCATTAGGTTCCTGCAGTTCCCTCTGCTTACCCTGCCATGTGCGGGACAAAAAAATAATACTTCTATTTAAATGCCATTTTATCTTAAATATCGTTTCTGAGTGGAGAAATATTTCTAATCAGGTAAAAGGGTTTCAGGATGCAATCACAACACGTGATACATTTGGAAGAATTTTAATACCCATTACATTTAAACGAAACAATCGCTTACGAATGTACAGTGTATAATATAACGTAATGATATACATACATCATGTGTAGATATAACAACCCTCTTTCTAGATCTATGAAGACCATCTCATTAAACGAAAATACACATCTACTCTACTGTGTAGGTACTCAGTATTACTGAAAGCTGAATTTAGAACATGAAAAAAATTTATTTGGCTTTTTTTTGACATTTAACTATATGAAAAGATCTGAAAAAATAAAAAATAGGACATTTTAAAGGTACTCTCATGTATAGTTCATTAAATTGATTTTTTATTAAATTTTCATATATTTTGTCGTCCTTGTAATGAAATATTTATTACAATATTGAAACAGATAATCAATATATTTCTTAAGAGAATCCATTAAAATATTACTCAGTTTTTATAGCTTTGACTTTTACTGAACAGCCATTGACATAAAAAAATAATATTTGTTATCTGTATAGTCAATTAATTAAGAACTCGTTCTTATACCACTAAAACCTAAAACATTTATTAAATGTTAATGTAATTTCTTAAAATTTTTATATACATACTATATAATTATGGATTCTAAGTGTTCAAGTCAATTACGGTAAACGTACACATCCTGCCATACCATACAGCTGTTTCCCTTTCTACATGTGACTTTTATGAAACTTTACTACTAAATTCATTACGAATGCTTTCACCTTGGCGGCATACCGATCAACGATTAATTCAATTAGCGAGCGTTTTTAGCCACAATAGGTCAAGTTACCTAAGATATGAATCCAAAATATATATATATATATATATATATATATATATATATATATATATATATATATATATATATATATATATATATATATATATATATATATATATATATATATATATATATATATATATATATATATATATATATATATATATATATATATATATATATATATATATATATATATATATATATATATATATATATATATATATATATATATATACATCAAAATCTAAAGAGTTTGAATAACACTTTAAAACATTGTAAACTCCTCAGCTTCCTTAGCGACCGTCCGACCAGCTGACCGTTGCAACCTATTTCTCCATCTACAAAACTAAGTTGGGAAACAAATCATATCCTTTCACAAAAAGCCTACTTTTAGTTCATTGTGAACGTTATAACCCTTACTGGTATGGCAATACGTAATTCATTTCAAAGTATATTGAAAGTACCCAGTCCAGTTTCAGTAATACTGAGCTTTAAGCCCGTTTACATTATACGACCGACACTGTCATTGGATGTAAATCACTTAAGTGCTTAAATTTTAAAGTAACATCTATATAAATATATATAATATAAATGAATATAAAATAATAACATGCTTAAATTTGTTTCATATTTAAAATCAAATTTTTTCACACAAATATTGAAAACCGACTAAAAATTTAATTAAATTCTTTATTTCTGTCGTCAGCGATATAAACGGGCTCCAAACTAGACTAATACATTATTAATAGTTAGTATAATTCACAGTTTGGCTTCGCCTAGAATATTCTACTGTAGTTATTTACACTAACTTAGAACTACACATGTATAGACATTGAGACTAGTTGGATATTCGATTATGACGGACTTCGATAACAATTTAAGTTGAATTTAATTAAAAAAATTAAATCCTTATTTTAATGTGGGATAGCTACCAATATCTATAGTTGAATAATATTTTGAATATTAAAAACAGCTACTTTTAAGTTATGGTGTTAAAGTTCTCTGTTTCTGTCCTTTCTTTATTTTCTTCTCCATTTAATTAATGGGGTTTCGGGCGTGTCAGTTGAACACAATTAACTTCACCAATGTCACATTCAATATAAAAGTTCATATAAATAACGAATATTTCGAATTTCAATTCGACTTTGACGTTTTAGTTAAAAGCAACTGCTGTTTATAAGTTTTTTTTTATTTAAATGAAACAGAAGAGAACGGAATATTCTGACACTAGATTCTTTCATCACATACTGGTGCTGGATATAATATGTAACTGCAACAAATACTCTCCTAGAAATTGTTTTTTTTTTCTCTCTCTCTCTCCTTTAATTAGACTTTAGATAATAAAATTAGTTACATTTTAGGCAAACTACAAAATTATGGAACTGGAAATAGAAAAAAAATATTAGTTACAACGATATACTAAGAATTTGAGCATTACCTAACATACATACATATTGCAGTCTGTCCGTCCGTCAACCGAATACCCTTTACACTAATATAAGTTAATTAGTTCCGTTATCACACAAATTACAGTTACCTAATTTTAACTAATTTAACGTCTAATCACAAATCTTGGAACATTTGGTCTTTACGCTGAGAAATGAAATTGCTACATTTACTGAAGAGTCACAGGTTCAAAGACATTGCTTAAATAAACTCAACTAATTGATTTTCCTAGATATATATTATATAAATAAATTAAAAAAAGCATTACTTTTGTATTTTTAAATATACATTTATAACAAAAATTTTAAATAAATAATATTTAAAAGTTATTAATATAGTAATCAACTAACAATATTATAAATAATCTAAAGTAACTCAAGCGAAATATTTTCTAAATTGTGGATTAGACCATTTTCGCGTTGACCGTCTCTTTCCTTGGCCAACAGATAATATATAAAGTCTATGGTAAGGTTATAAAAACTATAATTTCGGACATTAGAACGTCAAAAGTTCAATATTGTTTATCTAACTAAATATATAAAAACTACACGATCATTCACACCCTAACATTTACCAGAAATCTATTATAGCCGAAAATTGAAGACTAGAAATCGAATACACGATAAATATAATGATTGGACACATTTGCGTTATTAATCATTACTTTATATATATATATATATATATATATATATATATATATATATATATATATATATATATATATATATATATATATATATATATATATATATATATATATATATATATATATATATATATATATATATATATATATATATATATATATATATATATATATATATATATATATATATATATATATATATATATAATATATATATATATATATATATATATATATATATACACAAACAAACTATACAAAACGCATATACAACTTTGGCAGAAGAAACGCTAAATTAAACCATTCAAAGCAGCTACTGGCACCGAAATGTATTTAAAGTGATCTATCTATAGCAATTTTAAATTTTATATCGAAAAATGATATAGTCTTACAATTTTAACAAACGCGTTGTGTATGTGTTTCGATTTTAACAAGTACCCTTAAAAAATTAAACATATAGGTAATTACTAAGTGTAAAATTAAGTAATGGCGAAAAAATTAATGATTATCATAAAATCCTATTTATTTTATATTTCTTAAAAAAATTATAGTAAAAGGCTTTAAATTAAAAGAAAAAAAAAACAAAAAAAAAACTTTTTTAAAATCGAAATATTTACTGTGATATGAATCCGACGTATACCATCTTGTACTATAAATCAGTCATATTTTTATCTACATGACATTACATTATTTTAATGAGATCTACATTTTATTAAAAAAAACTGTGCCAAATTATCTAAAACATATCGATATCGATTTAAATGCAAAACGACTAGAACATTCGCATTAGACCTATACCTTTGGCACTTAAAATAAACTTATGCACAAAACGAATAGCATAGTCTTAGTAATTCCTATAATCTTAACCGCATTTAGGTCGTTTCGTAGTTTCAATAGAAGCTAGTACATTGCGTAATGTCGGCAATACAAATACGAATGTACGCGGTAATAAGTAGCGCAGAACTGATGGCCTATCGAATAGTAAGATATCTGATGGATACGGGAAGAGAAAGCATTTTTGTTACTCAAGATTCTTTACTCGGGAGTCACGTTTGGTCAACTTTTGTAAATTTATACTCGTGGCTAGATTATAACAGCATTAAGTTAAATTATAGTTGTTATATATCGATTTTACAATCGATTTTGTTAGACTAATCGAGAGATGAGAACTACATGACGTTAATTATTTGGTCCTGCCTCCACGTCATATATAAAAAGTACAGATACCCGAGACAAAAAGTTAACTAACAGGACAATTGTTCAATTTATGGAAACAAAGTCACATGTTTTCAATACTTAAAAAAATTAGTTCACAATCATAAAAGAGTATTAAAAAAACATTTACTTTTGTCTATAAAAAAGTTTGAGAACTGAACTGAACACAAAATTAATATTAAATAGGTATTTCATTAAACAAAAGCTTTGCTACTAATATCATATTAACGAAATAAAAATGTTAGACGAAGTATAGGAAATGAAACATTAAAGAAGGCCACCAGATCCGATCCTGCCTCAGGTATCCTTAGGTCACGCCCTGCCCAGCATTGCAGCGACGTCACCAGCTGACTGAGAGTGCAGGAGAGCGGTCCTGGCTGGCCTGGGTGGAGGAAGACGTGGTAAGGCCAACACTCCTGAAGGTGTACTGCCAAGAGCACAGCCGGTCACGAACTCGTGGCGTGTCGCTTCTGTTGGTGTGATACGACGTTTTGGATCCCATCTGTTGAATTATTAAGTTATTGTTATAAAGAGAATAATTATATTTAAGAATAAAAAACTAAATTAAGAATGCTTTGGAGAGACATCTTTGGTGCTATAATATCGACATTTTGAAGATCTTATGTTTTTTTGGTATATATTTAGAGAAACCACCGCGTTACTCCAAAGAACATTATTTACATTACATTTCAAAAATGGACATAATTAAATAAAATATATTTCGTTTTTCTATATTGAAAATAAATAGTTTCCACATAAGCTTTTAGTATTAATTAAAAGCTCTTAATTATTGTTATCGATCGTTGTTAAAGTCGTAATATATTTATAATTCTCAAGTGTATCTCGGTGACCTACTTTAGTTTTTACGTCCTTAGTAGCTTGCTTGCCAACTAAGCTCGGTAAGCTAACGCATGCATGACCATATAAGTACAGGTTTTGTTGAACTTATATTATGTATTAAACAGATTAATATATAATATCTTGTAATATATTCTAAAACGACAAACATGTACTATATATAAATAATCATTTGATAAATACAGAAAATATCACATCTATAGAAAAATATTTTAAAATTATGACGCTGGTGCTTAGAAGTTATCAGGTTATTGCTTTTAATTTGAATGCTTTCTAAGACAGTACGTCAATTGCTAAGTTTATGTGAAACTAGTTGCCTCTTTAGTTGATTTTAATCTAATATTATAATACATTTATATTAGGTTTAAGTCTTCCTTTAGAATTTTTAATCATAAGTGATATCCGAATTGAACCAGTTACCTTCCTCTTATATTTGAAGATTAAATATAAATAGTACAAATTGCTCTACAATTTGAAAAGCCCTGTCTCCGAGAGTAAGTTTAAAGCAGCAAAAGTGACAGGGAGTTCGGCGACCCACGCATCTGGATCAAGGCGGTGCAGATCCTATATATCTACACATATACCTATATGTATATATATATCTATATCTACAATTTACAACTAGCACTGGCCACTTGTTAAAACAGATTTATATATAAATGTTAGTTATCTAATTGAAACACACACAAATGCTAAGACTTGGTATTTAGGGCAAGTATTTCAGTGATTTCGTAAGTATAATTTATTAATATGTACTACTGTTTGTTTTCACATTCCTATGGAACATAATTATTGTCAAAATGAATTTTTTAAATGTCTTGACGCCATTAAAGACTAAGATATTTAAGAGTTGCCTGTAATTTTTTACTAATGTACTGCAATTAGTGCGGTTATATTTATTGTAATTATGTGTACGTAAGCAAAAAGTTTCTAGTATATTAGTAGGTAAAATTATGTTCACGGAATAATCTTCGTGTTTTTTTTTAATTTGAGTAGGAAGTGTTAGATTTTCATTTCCATCCAGTCCATTAGTGAGATGATATAATTTGACAACGAAGCTGCTGTTAATGGTTAAAAATATCGATTATAGTAATTTGAAAAGATAAATTACAACCAAAATGTGATCTTCTAGATAGAAAATCGCAATGGTAGGTGTAGGTTCAATTCCCATTCGAGAACATGGATTATTTCATTTTCATTTTTTCACTCCGGCAACTATGCAAGCGTGGCGTTGAGTTCCGCCACTCAACACACAAAGCCTTGAAAATGCGGAAAGCGCAAAACTGAGTGACTTAAAACTAGATTCCAATTCCAAACTCTGCTTACCCTGCTATGCCCAGGATGAAACGGGAAAAAAATAAGATACAAAGTCAATCGTCAGTCAACGTTAGTATTGGAATAATAATTGCAAAAACAATAACAATTATGAAATAAAATTAAAACGCCTTATGAAATAACATTAAGCTATGTAGGTCGACTCCATCGAAATTCTTCTTACTTTGTTTTCTGGATTACGTTTCATTTTTATAAGTTATTTATGAAAGATTTATTTTTGACATATTATCATTATCAATTATCGAAATAAATTAGAACTTATGGCTTAAATGATAACTTAGATGGATTTCAATAGGTGCAGGTTCATAATCTTGTGTTCCAATTTTAAATTTCTACATATTTTATTTTCTCAGTGCGAATAAATAAAAAAAAGTTAAAGCGATGTATGTATGTATGACACACCGAAACGTTTAACTTTTTCCCATTGTATATGCTAATGCTACGAGTCTACACGTCTTCTGAATATATACATGAATAATTAGCTCACTCATAGTCTCGCCCATAGGAGGAATAAATTAGAAAATTGTATAAATCTTTTACCTTACAAGTACTTTTTATAATTAAGATAGTGTTGCTATAAGTAATTTTAAAATGGAATGTTTTAAATTCATGTTTTTGACAGTCATTTGCTATTAATACATAATTAAAAAAGAACATTTTTTTAATTTAAGTAATATGTACAGACTTACAGAGTATATATTTTATTGTATACTCTGTATGTAAAAATGATCTCCAATTACTGAATAACTGATCGACATGCCTGCACCTGACTGCATGCACAGCCTTAATTATATCACTTGTAAACTTTTAATAAATAATATACTTAATACATTTTCAGAAAAACACTTCAAATATTCTCAAAATCAAATTAACTGATCAATGTTGCTTAAAAAATTTTATTGAATTAAATATTTGAATAATTTTATTCATTAAAAGACAGATAAATGCAAATAAAACATAATAAAATGTTTTTAATAAAAGGATTTTGCAAAATTACAGGCCGCTTTTAAATTTTAGATATAAGATTGAACGATTGAAACGGGTTGATACGTTTTGTGTTTGTAAAAATACCAAATATTAACACTCTATGAATATAATTACTTTAGATTTTTTTAATATATTATTATAAGCGCTTTGGTACTTTCTAAATTTACGCTGAAGACTAAAAGAGAATAATTAAACTATCGATCCCATCGATCCATCGCTTGTATATACATACATATATACGTAGGTAAGTCAGTTATCAAACTCAACTATGTCCATAATGTACGACCAGCAATTTATTAAATTGTTTTTGGAAGAGCAATTTAAAATAATAAGAGTATAGTAATATTTCTATAGATTAATGTGTATAGTAATATTTCTATAAATTATAGAACATTATCTGGTTAAGTGAGTCAAAAGCGTATCTAATAGCGGGTAGAGTGAAGAAATTTTTGATAGTGAAAAATATATTTTTTTTAAAGAAAGTTTGGGAGTTTGGGATCTGTCTGACTGTTTGTACCGATAATATGGTTACAATAAATTAAGAATTATTATTATAGTTATATATAATATAAGAATAATGTTCATTTATGATGTACACTTCTTTTTCTATATACGATATTAGTCAAGTCAGATTGAAATCGAAAGTCACCATTTCATCTCAGCGAGACAACAATATATTTGTATGAGATTCAACTATAAAGTCATATTTTATATAAAAATTCCAATAATTAAATAAATTATAATATATTTTTTTAGAAAATATTTATAAAAATGTATACTAACGAAGAAATGAAAATAATTGATTACCCACAGTGGTAATCGAACCCACGACCTTCCAGTTAATAGTCAAACGCTGTGTAAAACATGCATAGCTCGATACTTTAGCTATTTATGATTAAAAAATCATTTAAAGGTAATATTTAAACATAGTAAGTCTAATTTAAATCAATTATATTAAGTAATTGGTTAAACCACAGGCATTACTCGATCTTAGATAAGAGAAAGGCGTACGATAAAAACCTTGCGTCATATATACATAGCTGAAGACGTCCATTTTTATAATATTAGTAATAAAAATATCTTCGTTACAATCTCGTACAAGATGATATGTGGGAAAGAATGCGGAGATAGTACTGCAACGTAACAAATTGCTTAAGCGCTTAGATCTTAAGGTGAAGTAATTTTAAGTGCTAACTCGCGTGTGCGAAACTCTTTGTGGCATTTTTTTTGATAAGAACTTGTTTATTATTTGTTTTAGTTTTTAGTAGATGTATTTACTGCATTGAAAGTTGCAGTTATTTTCGAAATCTTCATACTCGGAAAGTGAGATCTTTAGGAAACAATTGTTAGCGAACGCATTTATATATATATATATATATATATATATATATATATATATATATATATATATATATATATATATATATATATATATATATATATATATATATATATATATATATATATATATATATATATATATATATATATATATATATATATATATATATATATATATATATATATATATATATATATATATATATATATATATATATATATATATATATATATATATATATATATATATATATATATATATTTATATATATATATATATATATATATATATATATATATATATATATATATATATATATATATATATATATATATATATATATATATATATATATTATATAACTTAACCCGAACAGAAATTTAGACTGTAATATATTTATTCAGTATTGTTGTTGTCATATTTTTTTAGCACATAGAGTTAAGACACTGCGTTTTGTAGGACATGTTGGTGGAACTCAATGCCGCACTTTAAACCAAATGTAATTTTAAATATTCGAATACACACTTTCCATATACACTTTACCGTATGTTAACTGATTTCACAGGTACACATATAATTACAAATACGACGGATATTGTCGTGAGATAAAGCGTTATGGCGATCACGAGTCGGGCCTATCCCTTACTTTCACCTCTCACGGCTAAAGGTCGACTATGTGATAACATTGAAAGTACACCGTTTGAAGCTTGTGTACTATTATATATTATATGTTATTAGAACAATAATCGATTTAAATAGTTTTATCTATATATATGTTATATGTTTTTTCGTTTATTTATTTATCATTAATTGCTCATAATATAACAAATATATAAACACAAGGCAGGTTTCACGCAAAAAAAATGCCTACCAGCCAACCAGTTATAAATTCTCCCCGATTGGGAATCCTTCCAATATATATGTATATACTAATTTTAATCTATACCCTAGATTATGATGAAAAATTTCTTTTGGTACTGCAATACCAAGTATGTAATATAAGTGGTACTTTTTGTTCATATATTAAAACAATACTGTCAACCGGATGTAGCATTAAAATATGATAGAAATGCAAATATATCAAAACAAGTTGTTTTGCGTAAATCATGAGATAGAACCCCTGTCGTGTGCTTTCACCGCTCTCACTAGCAAAGGTCGAAGTGAGCATCGAAACTATAGTTTGTTGTAAAGGTATGTATGTATATTTTATGATTTAGATAAGAAATAGTATGACAAATATTACTAATATAAAATATATATGACTAAATAAAAATATGATCTTAACTATTTAAGATGTATCTAGTTCTTCGTTCTCGGCTTAACCTAAATTATAGTTTAGTAACGACGACGACGTGTGTGCGTTTGAACCTGTTATGATCGTGTCTATATCTTTTGTAATATATATATATATATATATATATATATATATATATATATATATATATATATATATATATATATATAAAATATTGTCTATTATATAATATTACTACACTGCAAAGCTTTAAAGCTTTCCATCACAAATTTTACGCACGGAATGTTGTAACTTAGTTTGACAATTGATAGATTTCTACACTTTAACGTATAATTTACCACCAGAGTACCACCCGGTATTGCCATAGAAGAAAATAGAATTGTGTAAGAGATGTACGCAACATTCGTTATGTATGTAGGTTTGTTCGACCATTTGTCGGCACTAAGATTTTAGCTTTCCCACGGCAAAACTATTAAGCTCTTAGCATTTCCTTATTGTACTTTATCTAAGATTTAATCGAGATTTTGTGATGGTACACTGAAGTTGGAATTAGATATTAGGGTCGTATGTGCTGCAACTTAAAATAGAGGGTGATTTAGTTTCACACTTTATCCCGCATATAGCAAGGTGAGCAGAGGGAACTGCAGTAAGTAAATGTGAGAACCCAGTGTTAACACACTCTATTAAGTGGTGTTAAATCACTCCGTCCTCGCTTTCCACCTTTTCGAGGCGTTGCGGAACTCTATGCGGCGTTTTGCCTAGTTACCAAAATAAATAAATGGACGATCCTTAGGTGTTATTAAAGCTTTTTAGAAATTTAGTAAAACTCAGTTCCAGTCAATTTAAAGTATATAACGTATTATAATTTTAAGGCTTTATTTCACAATATATACATTTTTTTAATTGGCTATATGTTAAAATGTGTTAAAAAATTATAATAGGTGAGAATTCTGCGGGTATTGTGTTATTTATTAAACAATATATGCTTATACATTCCCACCATACATTATATCTGAAAAAAATATATATATAATATTATAATTATAATGTGGTATTCAAAATTAGTACACGATATTGCAAATAGATTACTGTAGAGTACGATTGTTTATTGTGCGCCTATTCGAAATCATCGTTTCATAATTTCTTATAGGTTTAAAATCTATGAAATAGAGTAAAACATATGAGATAGAATGAGATAGAGTGAGATATATGAGTATACTGGTACAACATTTGACTGTAAATGTGTTTGGTTATGGTTCCGGGGTCGATTCCAGCTCGGGGGGAGCTTAGTCTTAACAGTATTGTCTATATATCTGCTACATCTGGGATGAAGCTTTTATATAAATTTCTATTGAAAGACTCTCCTTTCCCGGATTATAAAAATCCAATGTTGGAATATAAATAAATTGTAGTAGCATGTACATTTAATATTAAAAAAAAAATGCTGACTGAATAAAGATCTACTCAATTTTTAATATCGGGTAAAAATAACGTTTCATAAATAATAGAATAAAGTATTTCCATTTACTTCGCTCTGGAAACTGGGCAAAACGCGGCGTTGAGTTCCACCACTCAACATGCAATGCCTCGATAAAGGCGGTAAGCGGGGACGGAGAAAGCGCTAACTAACTACTAAACAACGGAGTGTCTTAACACTAAGCTCCTATGTATCTTGCAGTTCCCTCTGGCTACCCTGCCTTGTGCCGGATAAAGCGTGAAGACATAATAAAAAAAACTAACTACGGCCTTATAATTTTAGTATTGACAAATTACATGACAGTACAAAAGTATTCTATAGTACGACACACTTACGACTTACAATCGATAGATTGATGAGTTGACAGACTGATACTATAATTTGTACTTTTGTTTATTACTTTTTTTACGGTGGGATATATTCCATATGTGGAACAAAAGATATCGAAACAAGTGTATGTGACGTAATAACGATGATCGTTGTGGCGCAATCGAAATTGACTTAATAATTTATTCGTAAGATGTAGTCGTTTTTTATTTTACCGCTTTAATTTCATATTGCGTTCTTTATAAAAAAGTTGTACGCATTTATATCACAAATAAAATACTTTACAAATTTATTTATTTCGACAGATAAAAAATGAAAAGTAAAATATTTATAATCTATATTTATGTTACGAAATAGAACACACCAATACCGCGTCAATTAGAAGATTATGACCAAGTAAGGAATAATAGTCGGCATATACAAATGTTCTCATTGTTCCAATAAGATAACCTCAACGAAACAAAGCTCCATTGGTACAAATAACTAACGACGCGGAACAGACGTGGCAATGCAAGATTCATATTAAATTATACATTTTTCACGCATTTTATCTGATTTACTTGTAATATGTCTGATATATATGTCTGATATGTTATTACAGTTTAAATGGGAAAATTTAGATATCTATTATATTTTATACTCTTTGTAATTTATAGAAAAAAAATTTGAAGCAATTGCTTTATAATAACTTACTGTTAAATAAATTATTTATATGTGTATATGTATATTCACATGTGAAACGCTTTATACTCACTTAAAATGTATTATATAATACTAAATATGGCTTCTCGTTTTGTCCCGCATATTGCAGGGTAGGCAGAGGGAACTGCAGGAACCATATGAACCTAGTGTTAAGACACTACGTTGCTCAGTCCTTGCTATCTCCGTCCCCGATTTCTGCCTTTTTCGAGGCATTGCGTGTTGAGTGGCTGAACTCAATGCGCGAACTTTGCCTAGCTTCCAGAGCGATGAAAATGGAAATAGAAAAATCCATCTTCCCCATATGATCATTAAATATTTTAAACTTTTATTTGCTCGGCTTCGACGTCGTTCAAATATACCTATTCTAGGTAATATTAACGGCACTTTTAATTCTGTTGACTACAAGATAATAATTGTTAAGTAATAATGTACAATAAAGATGGTAGAAAGTATTATTATAATTTGCAAATGGCCGTCGCAACAAAATGGCGGACTAATTATTATTTTTTTTAGGCAAAGACATCAAATATATATGTACACTATTTATAAGGAATTTAATTTATAGTAAATACTGAGTATATTCAGAAACATAAAATATATATTTTTAATAGCTAGATCTAAAAGTGGTCAAAAGGCTAACAATCAATGGACTAGATCACCTTTTACTTTTACTGCCTTCAACATCTGTTTACAACTTAATAACCCATTCAAACTTGATTTAGCAAAAAAGTGTGAACTTGCGAGAAAGTCGTGTTATCATTGATTACATAACTAATTACAATATGACGGTGGTATGTGGTAGATAGTTTGTGAACTTTAATTTATTGTTTAATTTTTATTTTCTGTCAAAATAAAAATTTTATATAAAACAAAAACCGTCGTAGAACAGAGGTCCAGCGTCTGCCTGTAAACGCTCTGGCAATTAATTACTAGGCAAACGCGGCGTTGAGTTCCGCCATCCAACACGCAATGTTTTAAAAGTGGAATGCGGAGAGTCTTAACACTTGGTTCCTTCGGTACCTGCGGTTCCTTTATAATAAGTCTTATATATATATATATATATATATATATATATATATATATATATATATATATATATATATATATATATATATATATATATATATATATATATATATATATATATATATATATATTATATATATATATATATATATATATATATATATATATATATATATATATATATATATATATATATATATATATATATATATATATATAATATATATATATATATATATATATATATATATATATATATATATATATATATATATATATATATATATATATATATATATATATATATATATATATATATATATATATATATATATATATATATATATATATATATATATATATATAATATATATATATATATATATATATATATATATATATATATATATATATATATATATATATATATATATATATATATATATATAATGAAAACGATCATAATGATCACACCATGTTGAAACATTCACTACTTAATTAAAATATCAGTAACTATAATGATTTGCAATTTACTTGTCAATGTGAGGTTAAGTAAGTTGCACAGATTATAATACACTTGCTAGAGCAGTTACAAGCATGCAACAGATTAGTAATTTTATGAGTCAGTATTACAAAATATCTTGCGAATTTTCTTTATATTAATATTAAGTTTCTACCGTTTTTTTTATTGGAAATTAAGCTTTCCTATATCACACGTTATATTATAATTATTCTTATACTTATACACAGCGGGATTTGAACACGCGCCTCTCGGAAACCGCGTAAGTGCTTTAACCACTAAGCGTTCTTTAATACGCTGCATTAAAATTGTTATAAGCTAAGTACAATTTCTTGCGTTGTTAGAGGCGCGGCGTTAAATTTTTTTTGTTTTTTTTTTTAATTTTTTTTTTAAAAAATATCCCATTATTAACACTTATAAATTATAAATTATTCAATAAAAGTAACATAATGTATATGTTTATATTTAATGTAACTGGATAGGATAATGATTATTTAGAGCGTTTCAACTGTATTTAGGAGGCGCGGGTTCTAATTCCCTTTTGTCTCTAACTATAACTGCGAAATATATAAGCATATTGCTTAAAAATGATCACATGAACTGGAAACGTTTCGTTTTTTTAAAATATTTTATATATTATAATAAATAATCATAGAAAGTAGAGAAAATCACTATATTTTTATTCTAGGCCTTTGTTCAGAAGCAGGTTTACTTGATGGCGGGAGGAGGATTCTCTACACATCGTGTTTGATTTTACTCGTCACAAATGTTCTCTTAGCCTAATAACGTAATATGTCAAATTCTAAAGTTCAATTAGTTTATTTATGTATTACATTGCCATATAGAGTGACAGCTTCAAATTTTAACAAGTTAACATTTAACTCATATTTGCAGAACAAACATGTTGGAAGAAAAATAATAGAGAGCACTCTTTATTCTCCATTTATTCATAAAACTATTAAATTACTATAGATGATCCTAGTACGTATTGTATGGATTAAGAACTAAACAAATGCTGAAGGAAACGAATTTTACTTAAATTTTTGAATTTAAACTGATTAGTGGGTATTTTTATTATAGATGAAACGCAATAATTAAACAAAAGATGTAGACCTTTTTTAGAGTATATTAAATTAGGATAACCCACTGGGCTACCTACTTTTGTAAATTTGGTAAATACGTTAATATATAATAAAGAGGTCGTCGTGGCGCAGAGGCGCAACGTCTGCCTGTAACGTGACGGTTTCTGAAAAAAATCTTTCGCTCTCTCCAATTCTTCGTAGGCTAAAACTTAGGATAAGTATAAATAGAAAAAGATTTTAGGCCATTTCCACCGGTTACAGATAGCATAACAGATAGTTATGATGCTAGTTTAAGTACAGTAGGACATTATCTTCTAAATAGCTCTATCTGACACCTGTGAAACTAAATTTTTTGGTTGCTAAATCTGCCCGTTAAGGAACATATTTACTATCTCCCAGATAGTGGTTTTGGTCTTAAACATTACTTTGTCGATATCAGTTAGTTAAGAGTAATACTCACTCTAAACATCGATGCAGGAAGTGTAAGAAGGCAGGGTCATCACTCCTTACAGCTGTGGACAGTGTGCGGGAGGCGGGCCGCCGTTTACGCCCTTTTGAATTGGTCACTGTACGCGGTGAGCCTTTTGAATCTGTACACAATAACTTAAAACGTATACGCTGTACAAAAAAGTATTTGTAATTTTTTTAGCTTCACGCTTTACCCCGCTTATGGCAAGCAAGGGAATCGCAAGAATCGTGACCGTGGGAACATAGTGCTAAGAAACTCCGCTCACTGCTTTCCGCTTTTTCAAGACACTGAGTGTTAAGTGGACCTCAACGCCTCGCTTGCCTAATTGCTAAAGCAATGAAAATGTAAACGCCACGACGGCCCTAATATCTTGAATTTAAAATATTCGCCTAATTTTTTATTTTAAGTGTTGACATTTTGTGTGTTTTATTTCAATTGAAAGTATTTCATGAAAAGAAAGTTATATTCTGAGAATTTTGCGAATATATTTTATATATTATTTAAATAAATATCAAAAAACGCTTACCAAAGAAAAGTCGTTTCCTCGTGGCGTGTATGAGGAGATCAGGGGGAGGTGGTCCCAGCAACTCCATAATACAGGCGAGCTGTTCCGCCTCGTTCTCCCCGGGGAACAGAGGGTAGCCTGTATGGAGCTCTGCTAAGATACAACCTGGGAGAAAACGAATAGATCCAACGTAAATATTTCTCTGTCTGCCTGTAACGCGACGGTTTCTGGGTTCGATTCCCACTCGGAGAAGATGGATTTTTCTGTTTCCATTTTCTTCGCTCGGGAAAACTAGGCAAAGCGCAGAATTGAGTTCCGCCACTCAACACGCAATGCCTCGAAAAAGGCAGAAAATGGGTACAGACTAAGCAACGGAGTGTCTTAACGCTAGGTTCCTATGGTTCCTGCAGTTCCCTCTGCCTACCCTGCCATGTGCGGGCTAAAGCGTGAAGTTAAAAAAAAAAGAAAAATGAAATAGGAAGGTAATAAATAAGACTAAATGAGAGAATTTACTATATACATCAAATTTAAAATAGAGCAAAGGCAAAAGTTGCATCTTAATTAAAATATTATTTTTCTATATTTCTAATAAAACTCTATATAAACAATTCAAAAATTATAATAATTCATCCGTAGAGGTCGTGTAGCAGAGAGGTATAAAGGCGGAGTGTCTTGACACTAGGTGCCTCTGCCTACAAGTCACTCTCTGTAGTCTCTACACGATAGGCAAAAAATAATAGCAACAGTGTCATCAGACGGTCCGTCTGTTGCGTAAAAATGTCATATAGGTATTTGCAGATCGCACGTGTGTCTCGTCGCCTTTCTCTCAGCTTTCTACAAACTTGCCACTTATGTAACAGTTAACCATATCATTTGGTTATATTTGTAGAAACGTTTTATGCGATTATGTTCTTTATTGTATTAGAGTTTAGTTATAATGTTGTGTAATATATTTTTACAAGTGTGCTTAAAATAGTTTTGAATACGTCATGTTTGGTGGTTATGGAACTCTATGGCCATAATACACTATAAATTTTGTTAATTTGTAGGCAAATATTATATACTACAGTATTATTGTAATATAAATTATGAACATGTACATCTGTTTATGAATATTTAATATGAACTCATAGACATTGCTTAGTGGATATACTAGGAACAATAGAAATAAATTTAAATAAAACCGGTAAAAATATGTAGGAAGAATTTTATAAAGCTTCATACTATAATTATATATTTTCTTTACAAATTATATATCTTAAGAGTGTCTTGACGGACCACTAGGTTACTATGGGTTGCTGCTGTTCCCTCTGCCTACCCTGCCTTGTAAGGGATAAAAAAAAAAGAAAAAAAAAACATATGATAGTTTAATACGACGTAGAATAAACATCCTGCTATATACGAGATAAAGCGTGAAGATAAACCAAATGACTCATGTTGTATATATCAGAATTAAAAAAATATATAACAAATGGTAAGAACAATATGAATTTAAATAAATCCGACAAAAATGAGGACCGTCGTGGCGCAGAGGCGCAACGTCTGCCTGCAACGTGACGGTTTCAGGGTTCGATTCCCAGTTGGGGAAGATGGATTTTTTTATTTCCATTTTCTTCGCTCTGGCAAACTAGGCAATTCGCGGCGTTGAGTTCCGCCACACAACATGCAATGCTTCGAAAAAGGCGGAAAGCGGGAAAACGGAGAAAGCAACAGAGTGTCTTAACACTAGGTTCCCACGGTTCCTGCGGTTCCCTCTGCCTACCCTGCCATGTGCGGGATAAAGCGTGAAGCTACAATATATATATATATATATATATATATATATATATATATATATATATATATATATATATATATATATATATATATATATATATATATATATATATATATATATATATATATATATATATATATATATATATATATATATATATATATATATATATATATATATAGATATATATATATATATATATATATATATATATATATATATATATATATATATATATATATATATATATATATATATATATATATATATATATATATCTATATATTTAATTAGCATTACCAAAGATTAATTTTTTTTATTTATCCCATCGTATAACAACGTAATACTTAAAAAACTTAGCGCAAAGAGAGACAAAGAGTGTTTCAACCTGCACCTATCCCGCTGTATGCGGGATAAAGCGTGTAAGCGGAGATACAAACCCATGCTCCACATATCAATCGGCGCGCCGTACGGCAACCCCAGTATGACTTCAGGACTGCGGTAGAACCGTGACTGTATGTACGTGTAGACGCGCGCGTGCGTGTAACACGAGCTGCCGAAGTCGATCACTTTGATGGACGAACTGCCTCGCGCTTTGAGCAATATATTTTCCTGGAAAGTATATTATTTTGTTTATATCCTGGATTTTTTCATTATTTTTGTTATTATTTCGTTTCCTATTTAAATTGTCTATGATTGTAGACGCTATGTAGACTCTTTCATATAGCATAATATATCATTATATATTATGCTATATGAAAGATAAAGCATGAAGAAAAATGTTTACTATTGACTTACATGTCACTGTATGAGAGTGAGGCTATAGATAATGTCATATTAACAACAAGCGTGTTTTTTCCTTATAATTTAGAACTTAATTTATTATTATTTTTTATTTTTGACAAATTTATTAACAATTTTTGTAAATATAAGCCGATAAAAATGAATATAAAATGTTAGAAGTAATATACTGAAAAATAAAATAATAAACATAAAAAATAAATATACTTACAGGTTTTAAATCGCAGTGTATAATGTTTTCAGATTCGAGTAGCCGCAAGCAACGCAATAAAGAACTGGCGAACCGCCTTATCAGACTGAGGCTGAAGCCCTGGTAGTTATTCTTCTTTATCAGCTCATAGAGGTTGATACTGAAAATAAAATTTAAAAGCTTAACGAAATATTTTTATTATTGTAAATTTACTATGTAAATTAAACTCTGTTATTTTTTTTTTAAATTATATATTACCAGCCTTATTTATCTTTATAATTTTTTTCTTGTCCCGTAAGATTGAGTATAGAGTAATGAAGGGTTGTTAGAAACGACTTAATGCAAAAAGAAACTAGTGCTTTTAGTTTTTTTTTTTTAATTATTTTCACCAGAGTGAGTCCAAAATGAATTATTTTCATTTAAAAAAAATTAAATTATTGAATCAAACTCATTTATCTCTCTTGAATTACACCAAATGAACTTTTTTTTTTAATTTTGTTTCATAAATTCTAAACAAAATGATAAATGACAGCAAACTTTTATAAAAAACTTTGCATGTCAAGCGAATGTAGCACGAATCTTGTAATTTGTAACTTAATAAATAATACATTAAGTTAAATGTCACGTCAAACTTACGAGTAGATATAGGGAACCAATAATGTAAATAGATTAAACAATTTTGCTATAATCTTTAAACGCTTATCATTATAAATACCTATAAGTAATATAATATTTTCTTTTATTATATAAGTATAAAACGGGGACCGTTGTAGCGTAACGTTTGCGCGGAGAACGGAGTGTCTTAGCACTAAGTTTCCACACTTCTGCAGGAAGGCTTCCCTCTGCCTATCCTGCTACGAGTGGGATAAATAGTAAAAAATGTGTATAAGACAAAAATATTAGAAAAAGGCTTAGAATTATATATTCTGACGCAATTGAGAATAATTTAATTGAAAATTAAAAAAGGAATTTTATTTATTTATCTTTTTCTGAATTTTATTTATTTAGCTTCACCCTTTTCTCTCTCTCCTCTCTCCGCCACGACGGTCCTCAATATTTACATTGTTAACAATTATTTTTCGAATCCAATCAGCATTTTCTTTTAAATGGTAAATAAACAGCGTTGTTTATTGACAAATGATCATTTTCACAAATAATATTTAGATGAAGGACATTTTTTTAAGTTTAAGATTGGAAAAGATCTTCTTAAATTATTAAACGTCTCTTAAATGCAATAAAGAAGTGTCTGAGAAGCAACGGTTGAAGGGTTTTTGTATAGATGCCCGATATCCGTGGAATTGATAGTCATGTACAATGACATTCATTGTAAGGCTTAAAATACGCGAAAATCTATATTAGCGTATATTTTAAAAATACAATAAAGCTTAATACAAACGTACCAAAATTATTATTTGTAAAAAATGTAACTTTTTAATTAAAAAAAGGCAAACACGTTAAAATGAAATCGTACTTTCAAAGGTCAAACGACGGTAAATGTATTTGGCAAATGGCTGTAAGCTTTCAGCCGTTTCCTGGTACGCCGTGATACGAACAGTGCTATTCATTACCACGTGGGAGCTTCCACAGAGCTCTTCCATCAATTATCAATATTATGACATTTTTAACGACATTTCAACCTTACTTTTTTATGATTACTGAGTTTTTGAGAATAAATAATTACGAATTATTATAATATTTTTCAGAATGTGACTGAATCTCGTCATATTGTGTTATAAAAGCCAAAGTTTTAACATAATCATTGATGTACTCATAATCATTGTGTACTGTTATAAATATAAAAAATGGAATATACTTTACTTTCGTATACTATATATATTCTACATACGCGTAGTTTTTTTTATTTTTATTTCATAAATAATATTTTATTGATATTCGGACTTTTTCAAATCAACTTTTGACCCCATATAGTAAAATCTAAAATATTTTTTCCTTTTTAAAGATTGCTGTGAATTTACTATTTGGAGCCAAAAAGATAATTTTAAATATCCTTATCAAATATTACTTATAGAGTAAGACAAGGCAGAGAGAGTGTAGTGTTAATATACTTTGATTTGGTAGTCATCTTGGTGCAGCATCAGTGACAGTAAAATCGCTTTGTAAATGTAGTTGGGAGCTCGATCCCCATTTTTTAATGTGAAACCTTTTCTACCACAGCGTTCAGTTTTGCCACTCACCATACATTTTTTTTGTTTACTCTTCGTCTAGCACATAGCATGGCAGGCAGAGACAACCGTGGCAAAGTAATGTTAAGGCACTCCATTCTCCGCTTTTTATCATTCAAAGCATTACGTTTTTAGTAGCGGAACTCAACGCCGAGCCCAGTGGTCAGGATGAAGAAAATACAAGAGAAATAATTTATCTTCCCCGGCGTGGGCTTGCACCCAAAACCAGTCTACAGTCACATTCATACGCGTTTACTGCGCAACGAAAGTCCGCATTGATTTCTCACTTTCTAACTTTATTCTCCAATCAATTTTATTAGAAAAATTGGTTTTTAAAATAAATTTCCAACTAAAAGCAATCTCCACATAAGTCAATTGACCTGTCAATAAACGACCTCTAAAAGTTCTTCATGCGCCTGTACAAGGTTGGGTTAAATTAGCGATTTCGCTTTCAATACTAACAAACTGAATAAAATAAAAAATAATATAATATAATTTAATAAACAATTGCTGAAAGATATTAAATAATTATTTATTGTATAGTTATTATTTGTTCAATAAAATGGCAAAATAGTTCTCATTGTTTTTAGTATTGGAAAACTCTCATAATACAAATATTAACAATGGTTATTTCGTAGGTTTTCATTTGAGAAACTTATTAAGTAAAAATTATTTATTGGTTATTATTTTATTTGGATCGTGTCTTCAAAGTACGAGACAAACAATATTCTTTAATATTGACATCAAATGTGACTGTAAACGTGGAATTAAGTAATAAATTATATATTATGCATATATACATATATATTATTATTTTATATTATATTGTACTTTTTGACTATAAGTTTAAACGTTTATATATATATATATATATATATATATATATATATATATATATATATATATATATATATATATATATATATATATATATATATATATATATATATTATATATATATATATATATATATATATATATATATATATATATATATATATATATATATATATATATAAAACCTGGAGATATGCACTCACCTCATTAATTCAAACTGATGCACAAATGATTTCTAAAGTAGAAATAATCCAGCATATGTATAACGTTGTGCGATTGATCTTTGTCTTTCAGCCTCAAGTGATCCAGAACTCGTACTTCGACGAGGGCTTGGTGGTGGAAACGCTTCTTATTTCTTATAATCTTTATAGCCACTTGGTTTCCAGAACGATGGTCTAGAGCCCTGATGACCTGGCCGAAGGAGCCCTTGCCGATAACTTCGAGGATCTCGTATCGGTACGCTATGTGGTCATGCATTTGCTGTAAAAAGTGATTTGTTAATTAATATACGAAGACACGGATAATACATACGAAGAGATACACAGATATGATGGTAGGTACCAGCGACGATGTCACGGTGAGAATGAAGAAAAACGTGCTCAGATAGTTTGGGCACGTCGAAAGAGTGAGTGGTGAAAGAATAGTAAAAAAGATATACGACGCAAAAGTGAGTAGTAAGAGAGTTAAGGGGAGACCTCGGTTGACATTCGCAAAGAAAATATCTAATATAAGATATTGGAGATATAAATATAAGATATTGGAGAAAGGTCACGTCAAAAGCATGATAACTGCCTGGAGAGCATGTATGGTAGAGACTAATAACAGTGCACGAGACCAGAGAGGTATGCAAGATCCTCTCTAAGATTTAGGTTTTAGTTTAAAACCTAAACTAAACCTTATTTAGTATAACTTATTGATGATGCTAACTAAGCAGATATATCTATTTTATATAAAAGTGATTTAACCCTGGGTTCTTTCTTTATATTTCCTAATATCCTACTTATTATTTGTTCATAGAAACATCATAAGCATAACATAAGCTACACAAAAGGCTTGAATTTGTAAGCCATTTAAACAGCCGTTCATTGACAAGTTCCTTAATTAACAATTAAATTGGCTTTTATATAATTTGATTTAACATTAAAAACTTTAAATTTAAAACAAATCAGGTCATAATTAACATTAAACTTCAAATTTCCCTCAAACCTAGAATTTTGAATATATTCATGAACCAAGTAAAACGTTAGTTCAACTTTCGAGTGCTTAAATTACTTGCGATAGACTGAAAAATTTTATGATTTAATTTTAAGAGAAAAAATTTATATAAAAATGGAAAATAAAAAATCTCTTTACAAAGATAGCAATTATTGTAACTTTAAATGTCAAATTTGAACCTATAACGTCCAATCTTTGAACTTAAATTTTGTTTGCTATTTAATTATAGTACGTAGGCACTGGAACTAAAAACTGTAAAGCTTAATAAATATTATAAAATCAATACTTTTGTGAGTTTATTATAAGATCTTACTTTATTGTAGCTGCCATTCTCGTCATCGAAGCCGCAGTTGTTTGGCAAGTTGGACCGCGCCTGCACCTTATTCGCTTCCAGGCCTAGGAACCAAACTTCGGGGTATTTACGTACTTCCGTTCTTTCCCATTCTGTTAGTCGTTCACCGTAAACTTTTAGGATTTCTGAAAAGAAATATTTAATTTAGAGCTAATTTTAAGTAAGTATTAGATAATGTTTATGGAGATTTCACTCTCTGCTGTCATTTTTTTTAAGGTTCATGCTTTATTCCGTTTTTGGTAGTAGTACGCAGAGGGAATCGCAGAACCGTGAGTACCTAGTGTTAAGACACTCCGTTTTGTGGCGGAACTCAACGCCGTGCATGCCTAGTAGCCAGAGCGAAGAAAATGAAAATAAAATAAGTTATCCTCCCCAAATGGAAACCGAACCCACACATCATTTCTTTTACCGGTAGACGCTACGCCTCTGCGCCACGAGGGTCCTCATAACATTTAAATATTCACATTTAAATAAAAGCAAAACTAACCTTTCTAACAAAACACTAAATACTGTAAGCACTTAAAAATAGTAGATATACATTATAGTCAGGTCGTAATAAATCTCCATTTGTAACATTAACCGAGATTCATAATCATGAAGCTGGATTTCGTCAAACCACCGAGGGATAGAGCTCGGGTCAAGGACGGGGCGAACCAAATTACAAATCCGCTGTAATTTTATCCTGTTAATTATATTGTAATTAAACCCCAAAAGTCTAGGCTTTTTACTGCAAATTATTACATTTTTCTTCACGTAGAAAGATTAATACAATGCATGATTTAAATCACTTTTATATATATGTATATATATATATATATATATATATATATATATATATATATATATATATATATATATATATATATATATATATATATATATATAATATATATATATATATATATATATATAATATATATATATATATATATATATATATATATATATATATATATATATATATAATATATATATATATATATATATATATATATATATATATATATATAATGCATGATTTAAATCACTTTTTATATATATGTATATATATATATATATATATATATATATATATATATATATATATATATATATATATATATATATATATATATATATATATATATAGATAATAATTGAAACGACTAATGGACAAGTGATGGAGATTGACAATGACTGGCGTTATTGAATTTTCATTTCGAAGTGAATTTTAATAGCAATCACACTGGCTAGCAATATGAATATGTAAACTGTATTGCAATACAAAGATATATGCAGTATCTCCTATATGTATTTTGTATATTTAAATACTATATTATACACTTATCTACATATATATATTATCTTGTAGCAAGCTTCACTTAGAAAACTCATGCCTCGATTTTTAGTTTTAAGCTATTCTAACAGTTTCTTGTCAGTAAATTTACTCTGTTTTTTCTGGTATGTGGATAAAACCTCTAGATATATATACATACCGTCGTGGCGCAGAGGCGCAACGTCTGTCTGTAACGCGACGGTTTCTGGGTTCGATCCCCAGTCGGGGAAGATGGATTTTTTTATTTCCATTTTCTTGCTCTGATAAACTAGGCAAAGCGGGCGTTGAGTTCCGCCACTCTCACTTGGTCAAGCGCGTGCAGTATTCATTATATATATATATATATATATATATATATATATATATATATATATATATATATATATATATATATATATATATATATATATATATATATATATGTGTGTGTAATTGATATTCCCCAGAAGCTCCTTTTCAGGTACTAACAAAAGGTCAACATATTTAAGATTGTACTAATTCCTTGAAACGCTTATTACTTAGCCATTTAGCCAAAGTCAAACGTCAAAAACCCCTACAATAGAATATAAGTGGGCGTATAGTACGTATTTCTAAGAAACACCCGTATACATTTCGAACTAAAACCCAGCGAACAATGAAGTACATGAGGTTGTTTAACTTAAAAGGTTAGCGGTTTGTATATATATATATAATATATATATATATATATATATATATATATATATATATATATATATATATATATATATATATATATATATATATATATATATATATATATATATATATATATATATATATATATTATATATATATATATATATATATATATATATATATATATATATATATATATATATATATATATATATATATATATATTATATATATATATATAGTATATATATATATATATATATATATATATATTATATATATATATATATATATATATATATAATATATATATATATATATATATATATATATATATATATATATATATATATATATATATATATATATATATATAGATATATATATAATATATATATATATATATATATATATATATATATATATATATATATATATATATATATATATATATATATATATATATATATATATATAATATATATATATATATATATATATATATATATATATATATATATATATATATATATATATATATATATATATATATATATATATATATATATATATATATATATATATATATATATATATTATATATATATATATATATATATATATATATATATATATATATATATATATATATATATATATATATATATATATATATATATATATACATATATATATATATATATATATATATATATATATATATATATATATATATATATATATATATATATATATATATATAATATATATATATATATATATATATATATATATATATATATATATATATATATATATATATATATATATTTCACTCAATACTTATCACAACAAATGTCAGATCCTGTCAATGAAAAATAAGCACACTAAATACTGTTGAGGCACCATTTTCGTATTTCATGTATATATTTTGCCTGAGCTAATAGCTCTTTTTGAAATGCTTTAACAGGTCCATATTATATTAATATTTTTACACCCCCTGTATATTTATCTTGTAAAAGTATTCAATGTACAGACACAATATTTTTCTTGTCATACGAGTATTGTATGTAGTATACAAATGTATATTTTGCCTTTTTTGTTATTTTATATATCTATAAGCAAGGTCTATTGTCAACCCAATCACTGTCTCTATATGCAATCCAATTTCCAATTGTATATCAAATGGCAGAAACACGTTCTATGTTTTTTTATAACAAACTATGGAAATAAAAATGAGGAAAACAGTTATTCGTCCAACTTGAAATCAAACATATATTATCTGTAGGTGACTAATTACGTCTTGATGTCAAAATCAATAGAGAACAGATTAAAAATTAATAATAAAAGGGTGATTTACTCGTAAGGGAGTTCTAATGTATATTATTATTTTTTTATAGCTCAGAGAAAAACGCAGAAACGTAGTGTTAAGACACTCCATTCCCCGCTGTATCGAGGTGTTACGTTTTCTGTGGCGGAACTCAACGCGGAACTGTGCCTCGTTGCCAGAACGAAGTATATAGAAATGGAAAGATCCATTTTCTCCGAGTGGGAATCTTACCCATAAACCGTCTCGTTTACAGGCGCTGAGACGCTGCGCCTCTGCGCCACAACGGTCTTCATTCGTCTCTCAATTATATTTTAATACCCAGACACTTAAATTATATAATGCATAACATATGTATGCTAAAATAAATCAATAACTTATAATGTCAATATTTATTTAATTATTTTTTAGCTTCACGCTTTATCACGCACATGGCATGGTAAACAGAAGGAACTGCAGGAACCATAGGAACCTAGTGTTAAGACACTCCTTTACTTAGTCCCTGCTTTCTCCGTCCCTGCTTTCTCCGTCCCTGCTTTCCGCCTTTTTCGAACCATTGCGTGTTGAGTGGCGGAACTTAACGCGGCGTTTTTGTCTATCTTACAGAGTGAAGAAGATGGAAGAAACCATCACGTTACAGGCGGACGTTGCACATTTTCGCCACGACGGTCCTAATAATATGAATATAATACCTAAAATATGTTTTTGTCAGCAAAATGTTAAAATAAAATAAAATATTTTAAACAATGTAACAGGCACAGATACCAATTTGTTATCAATTCAATACAAATGGCCGTAATATTACTTTTATATGTAAAAAAAGAATAAAGAAGAGTTTTTGTATAACATTTTCTGGAACAAGTCTATCAGAGTCGATACTCGAAGGGCCTTTTGTAAATAATACAGTAAGTAACTTTTTTCTTCGAGAAAAATTGAAATTGTGGAGATTATTACTTTTCTTTTAGCATTTTTTAACAAGTATAGATCTTCATTTCTTTTAAATGATAATGGCACGTGCGATCATTGTTAATATGAAATAAGTTTTTACGGTTCCTGCGGTCTCCCCTGCTTACCCTGCAATATGCGGAAAAAAAGCTTGAAGCCAAGAACAAAAAAATTATTATGTACAAAAACAGACAATATATATATATATATATATATATATATATATATATATATATATATATATATATATATATATATATATATATATATATATATATATATATATATATATATATATATATATATATATATCAAACGACTATAGTTACCTTTTCATCTCATTCTCAATCGTAGTACAATGAACGATTGGTGTCGATATCGGTCGCTTGACTTATCACTACCGGCAATAGATATGGCATGATGCCAGGAATTGCTTCCGAAGGCTCAAGCGGCTATACTAATGGAATTAGAAAGTGGAAAACGATATAGGCCAAGTTATTTTATGATTCCTTTAGTATATATAGTGCATGACTGTTTATTAAATTGATTACTGCTCTATATTGTGCAGAATTTGGAGAGTTCTTCTACCATGCCCATCGAGTTCTTGGACTTAATTTGTACTGAATCGTAAAACATTAACGTCAGCCGTTCCAGTGTATCGATTAGTCTCGATATGTAAGAGGGTACACAAAGAAACTAGGAACTTTGTCAGATTGTCATCTTATTATGCTTCAAAATCAAGACATTTTAATCAAAGTATGATATTAGATGTTTACTTTTTGAACATTACTTCATTAGTAACATCTAATGCCAGTTGAATGCTGTAATTAGTCTTTTGTCACCTATAATGAACTAGCCGTCTGACTTCTGTCAGCCAGTCTTCTGTCTGTCAATATTCTGTCAGACTGTCTTCTGTCAATATGTCCTGTCATTCTGCCCTCTATCAGTCTGTCGTTATTGTCTTCATTGACCACAGTTTAAATATAAAACCAGAGAAAAGATAAATTGAACCACTTAGTACTATTGACTATTTTAACAAAAACACTACAAGTATTATAGCATTAACAAGCGTTACACAGTTAAGCTCTCAAATTAGTAATAGCTTAAAAGCTTTTTATTGTTTCAATATTAACGTTCCGGCATGGCGACGTTGTTTTTTCTTGGCCCAATTAAGCCCGTGTTGACCTACATCCGCGGTTCCGGACGCAGTGTCACGCGCCGTGTCACATTTACACCAGACGTCACATTGTGTAACTATGAGATGGGTGATTATTTTAAGATTTTTTTTAACATTCTACTTCTTTTTTTAATGTCTTCACGCTTTATCCTGCACATGGCAGGGTAGGCAGAGGGAGCTTCAGGAACCGTAGGAACCTAGTGTTAAGACCGTTGCTTAACTCCTGCTTTCTCCGTCCCTACTTTCCGCCTTTTTCGATGGCGGAACATAACGCCGCGTTTTTGACTATCTTCCAGAGTGAAGAAGATGTATATAGAAAAATCCATCATTTCCGAATGGGAATCGAATCCACAAACCGTTACGTTTAAAGGTAGAATCCGCCTCTGCACCACGACGGTCTATTAATTCATATATATATATATATATATATATATATATATATATATATATATATATAATATATATATATATATATATATATATATAATATATATATATATATATATATATATATATATATATATATATATATATATATATATATATATATATATATATATATATATATATATATATATAATATATATACACCATTCTTATAATAGTAATACATATAAAACATTATGAAATATACTCCTGGCCTGGTCTTTGATATTTCTTTTCCTTCTAAGGTTTCCATCCAGTAGGCTTGTTTTCAAACAAATGAATTGTTGTGAAGTTGGAAAAATATTCCAAAGTACTTAGTATAAGTTTGTTGGGAAATTATAAAACTTTTTACGAAACAATTCTTTGTAACGTTTTATCGTATTACGTATTATTTTATTATTTACAATATAAATTATTATTATAGACATTTTTTTAAAAAAAATATTGTCATTTTGCCTTTCGAGATGCGATTCATGCTGGAGTTTCAAAACTTACATATACATATTTAATATTTTAAATTGTAAGTAATTGTAATGAGATGCAATATCAATAACAAATATCGTCGTGGCGTAGAGGCGCAACGACTGCGTGTAAATGCGACGTTTCGTGGGTTCGATTTCAACACGGGGAGTGTGGATATTTTCATTTCCGGTTTCTTCGCACTGACAAACTCAACACGCAATGCTTCAAAACAGGCGAATAGTTGAGAACGGAGTGTTTTAACACTCACGAATATGGGACATAGTGCGTTGCATACATTACTTTACAAATAAAAATGTGATAAAAAAAACCCTCGATTAAAGATCAAAACGCTATTACAGATTTTTTACGTTACGTTGATAATGATATCTTTCTAACATTTTGTACTGTTTCACCCTACGTCGTAGTGTCTTCCTGTAAGAGCGATAGTTTGTAAGTTAGATTACCACTCGGAGCAGATGGATTTTTTCATTTCCATTTCCTTCGGTCTGGCAATCAGGCAAAGCGCGGTGTTAAGTTCCGCCACTCAACACGCAATGCCGTAAAAAAAGGCGGAAAACGGGGAACAGAGTGTCTTAACACTAGGTTCCCACGGTTCCTGCGGTTTCCTCTGTCTACCCTGCCATGTGCGGGATATAGTGTAAAGACATTAAGAAATAAGATATTAAGAAATATTATATATAAAGATTTTTTTATGAAGTACCATCTAGGCACACTAGGGCAGCGTCTGATGGTAAATGCGACAATTTTACCTTCGATTCTGATAAGTAAAACAATTAAATGACTGTTATTTCGTAACCCGCCACTCAAACCGCAATGTCTCGAAGACGAAAATCGGGGAACGGCGTCGTAACACTAGGTTCACTTTGTACTACAGAAAAGAGCTACTAAGGCTATTTATATAATAAGGTTATGGAAGTAATTTCGTTCAAATAAATAAGTATATTTACAGTTGCGTCTCAGTATATATATATATATATATATATATATATATATATATATATATATATATATATATATATATATTATATATATATATATATATATATATATATATATATATATATATATATATATATATATATATATATTATATATATATATATATATATATATATATATATATATATATATATATATATATATATATATATATATATATATATATATATATATATATATATATATATATATATATATATATATATATATATATATATATATATATATATATATATATATATATATATATATATATATATATATATATATATATATATATATATATATATATATATATATATATATATATATATATATATATATATATATATATATATATATATATATATATATATATTATATATATATATATATATATATATATATATATAATATATATATATATATATATATTTTATATATATAATATATATATATATATATATATATATATATATATATATATATATATATATATATATATATATATATATATATATATATATATATATATATATATATATATATTATATATATATATATATATATATATATATATATATATATATATATATATATATACATATATATATATATATATATATATATATATATATATATATATATATATATATATATATATATATATATATATATAGTACAGTCTTTATGTACAGAGATATTCATAATCGCTCAACTCGGCGGAGGCATCAATTAATTACATCTTCGTACCGTCTCCGGCCTTTTATAGGGCTTAGCGTAAAATTTTATAATAAAATCCCATACCTAACCTACCCTTATAATACCTGCATTGTATGTAAAATCATTATTTTATTTAAAAGATGTGCTAAGGAGTTTCCTTAGCCAGTACTTCTTCTCCATGACAAAGCATTGAAATATTAGTAGATAAAAATTGACGTGCATAAGTGTATCTGTGACACCTACATGAAAAAATATTTTTGATTTTAATTTGATTTCGATTTTGCCTAACTGTATATACGGTATACGGGTGACCAAACCTATTAACAATTATTTTTTTTAGCTTCACGCTTTATTCCGTGTACTGCAGGGTACACAGAGGGAACTGCAGGAACCATATGAACCTAGTGTTAAGACACTCCGTTGCTTAGTCCCTGCTTTCACCATCCCCGCTTTCAGGCATTCCGTGTTGAGTTACGAAACTCAACACCGCGCTTTGCCTAGTTTCCAAAGCGAAAAAAATAGAAAAAGAAAAATCAATCTTCCCCGAGTGGGAATCGAACCCACAAACCGTCGCGTTTACAGGCAGACGCTACGCCTCTGCGCCACGACGGTCCTCAACTTTATAATACTATATCTATCAGGGCCGTTAAATCGCTTGAACACACATGCCTATGATAACACGCACCGCCATTTTGCGACTTAAATTATGCAAAGACTAAATGAGGTTTGATTAAACTTTATATTATGCTATTTTAATAAGTATGTACACGGCTAATTATTTCACGTATTATTAGCGTAATCGTGACCCTTTATAACTTTACCAAATACATTGCAATTTTATATAATCTTCTTTGTTTAGGGTTATATTTATAATATACTATTTTTTTATTCTTACTTGTTGTTTGAAAAATAAGCAAAATTCATGTAAATATTTAACACGTGTACATAAGTAGATATTTTTTATTTATTTCATCTGGCAACATTATTTTAAATAAAAAATAACTTTGGCTTTATATTAATATCAAATCAGGTATAATCAGGCAGAATATGTTAATGCATTTGCTGTAAGAAATCATATTTGACATTCGCTTTGACCTTTTGACATATAAAGTTCCAAATGGAGTTTTAAATTTCCACGTAATGAAAGTAAGAGCTTTATTCGCGTTAAACAGAACGCACTAATGTGAGGAAAATAAAGTTCACTGGTTCACGTTGTTCAACGAAACAGAAATAATTGTAATAAATATAAAAGAAAAAAGTCTGTAATACATATATATATATATATATATATATATATATATATATATATATATATATATATATATATATATATATATATATATATATATATATATATATATATATATATATATATATATATATATATATATATATATATATATATATATATATATATATATATATATATATTTGCATTCTCCAACTGTGTAATGATATCTCTTTTTTTACCGTACATTCTCCTTTGTGTGTTCTCCATTCAACGTGACATTGGCGAAGTCAATTGTGCTCAACTGGCACGCTCGAAACGCCATAAATAAAGAGAAGAAGAAGAAGTATATATATATATATATATATATATATATATATATATATATATATATATATATATATATATATAATATATATATATATATATATATATATATATATATATATATACATATATATATATATATATATATATATATATATATATATATATATATATATATATATATATATATATATATATATATATATATATATATATATATATATATACATATACATATACATATATATTCTTTGTAAATACTGCAAACAACTGATTAGGTACGTGTATACCAGTTAAATACATTTTTAATTACATTTAAAACATTGTTATAAAAAAAAATCTTTTACTATCTTAAAATTGATGAGACGATTTTACATCATGTAGTGAACAAGCCCACTTGGGTGTATTTTTTTTATAGCTTCATTCTTTATCCCGCTTCTGGAAGGGTAGGCAGACGGAACCGAAGGAACCGTGTGAACGTAGTGCTAGGACACTCCGTTCTCCACTTTCCACCTTTTTCAAGGCATTTATTGCGTGTTTAGTATAAGTAAGGTATAGCGTGTTGAGTGGCGGAACTCAACACCATAATGCCTAGTTGCCAGAGCGAATAAAGTGGAAATGTAAAAATCCATCTTCGCCGGAATCAAACCCACCATCAGGCAAAGGTCCGCCTGTAAACGCGAACAGACAGATGCTGCGTCTCTGTGCCACAACGGTTTAAATATTTTCTAAATATTGGTTTACAGATGTTAATTTAACGTCAGTTTTTTAATTGAATTCGAGATTTTGCTTATTGGATATCAGAAATCGACGTCTTTGTAAAGCGAGGAATAATGAAAACAAAACGCTCTTTCTTGCTAAAGCACAATAAAGAGAAATTAGTAGGAACACTGTATTTTCCCCCATTTTTAGAAATATTAAATGTTGAGTATTTAAACTCAACGCTTAACTCGAGTTAACTATTCATTCCACGTTAGAAGAATATTTTTTCAATAAGAGAACGCAGAACTGATATTAATTTAGAAATATAGTCATTATTTGTAAAAAAGACAATTGCAATATATACATTATAGTTTACGTTAACAATTAACCTCGAAATTTAAATAATCGAGAATACACCAGTCCGTATACGTTACAATTGTTCAGGACGGAAAGTGTTTTATTTGTCTACAATAACCAAAAGCAGCCTGACACGAATTCTTTGTGAAAATTTATATGTATACACTCGAAAATTTCTTAATGCTGGGTTAAATTTTATTCCTTTGGTATATAAAGAGTACAGGAATGTGGGTTCGTTCACTGAAATCGTGTTTAGTTATGAATGAGAAATAACTGAGCACAGAGAACAGGGAATTTGCTATACTAGGCTTCTTTTGCTAACAGTAATATATGGTATGATATACAAATTTACAAGCATTTATACATATACCTCTCGACCCACCTAGACCCTCGCCTCCTACATCCATGGTTGTGGATGTTTTTTCTTTTACCCATCGAAAATGCCAAAACATTATGACCTTTAAACATAGCTTAAAGAAATACTTTTCAACATCATAATTATTTATTTCAAATTTTTTAAAAATCTTTTTTGTCGTTTCTATTTATATATTTATGTTTATGTAGCACACAGGCACGCGGGTTTGTCTGCTGGTGCTCGGATTTTGGGTTCGATTCCCACTCAAAGAGAATACGTAATTTTCATTTTCTTTAACTTGGTAATACACAACTTTGGTAACACGTAACACGCCTCAAAAGGCGTAGACGGAGAACATAATGCCTTAAAAGTAACTTCCTTCCCTTCTCCTTGCATGTTCGGAATACAAGCGTAAAGCAAAAAATAAATTTATAAAAGGCTCGACTTCGGTGATTTTTTTTGTATACATGACATGGCGCTATAGTTTCAGGAAATAAAAGCTTACAGCATCATATATAAATGTGACATTTTCCGGTCAAAATAATTCCCTTGTCATTGTAATGTCAGCCAAAACTGCTAATATATTAATATTAGTAGAAGATTGTATATATAAAAAATAAATAAAAATAAAAAAGCCTTATATTTCTTACAAAAAATAAATACAAAAAATTAAACTTATTTCTAGTTTTAAATGCTCAACGAATGAATTTTTTCTAAAAATTTTCTAGTTTTAGATGATATTATAATGTGTGTAAGAACCCCTCGTTTACTCGAAGGTGAACCTCCTCTAGAGAATTCCATGCGTCCCGGTCTTTAGCAGTCTCCATCCAATGTTTGCCAGCCGTTTGTACGATATCGTCCGTCCAGCGGGCGGCTGGTCTACCTCTCTTTCTAGTTCCTGATGGACCTCTCCAAGATGTTACTCTGGTGGTCCACCTGTTATTAGTCTCGCAATATGTCCAGCCCAGCGCCACTTCAGCTTTTTACAATAAATCAGAGCATCTGTAACATTCGTCTACTTTCGAATGGTGGTATGGGATATTTTCTGAACTTTTCTTATTTTCAACATACTCCTTTCCATTCCTCTTTGACACGTCCTGATTTTTGCTTGAGCTTGTTGTGTATACTTCCACGTTTGGCTAGCATAGGTTAATGATGGCAGTATGCAGGTATTCATAACTGTTTGCTTAATTTTTATCGGCATGTCACTTTTCATGATTTCTTTGTAACTCCAATATTTTTTCCAAGCAACACAAACTCTTCTTTCTATTTCTTGTTCATTTCTATGCTTTTCAAACGACAATTGTTTTCCCAAATATATATATGTATCGACGTACTCTAGTGCTTCGTTGTTTAGGTATATGGGTGACTTTTGATAGTTTGTCATAATATTAGTTTTGCTGCAGTTTATTTCGAGTCCCACACGCTGACTTGCGGCGTGAAGATCCTCTAGCATCCATTGTAACTCCACTTTATTTTCAGATAGCAATACAATATCATCCGCGAATCTCAGATGGCTTATATATTTATTGTTTATATTTAAACCGCGTTTTTCCCATTTTAGTTGCCCGATGACTATTTCTAACACTGTGATAAATATAGTTGGAGAGATGGGTAAGACAAGGTGTCTTACTCCCCTTTTTATCAGTATTGCAGGACCGGTCGTCTCTAGCCTTATCCGACTACTACTGTTTTCATATATATATTGCAGTACTTTTATATATCCGATTTCGATGTTTTGAGATATTAGAGACTCCCATATTGCTTGATGTTCCAGTGTGTCGAATGCTTTTCGGTAATAAGTAAATCCTAAGTAGAGCGGTTTTTGAAATTCGATATATTTGTCAATTATCATTTCAAGAGAGTGAATATGATCCACAGTGGAGAATCCTCTTCTGAATCCGGCCTGTTCTACTGGCTGAAGATTCTCTATAGTTTTTCTGACTGTCTTATCGATAATTGATTAAAATAATTTGTATATTGAAGACAGTAAGCTTATTGGTCGGTAGTTGTTTATATCCTTTGGGTCTCCTTTTTTATACAATAAGATGATGTGTGACTCAGTCCATTGTTTTGGGGCAGTCGCTGTTTTCAGCACCAGGTTAAATAGCTGTGTTAGGGGGAAGACTAGATGAGAAGCTCCTAGTTTTAATGCTTCATTTGTTATACTATCAGGCCCTGGGCTTTTATCAGGTTTTAGTCTAGTAATTCCGTTCAATACTTCCAACTCTTTTATGTCTGCAATATCTGACGCTGTTTCTTTTGGTAGAGTTGAGGTTGTAGACTCTCCATGATGTTCACTTGTGTACAGAGTCTTATAGAAATCTGTTGCAACGTAAAGTATTTCCTTTCTGTTACTTGTAACTTTAGTCGAAGCACTTAGTCCCTCTATCCAAGTTTTATGAAGTCTTAGTTCTTTATTGGCTCTTTTTACACTTCTAGTCTGTATGGCACGTTTTTCTATGGTCTTCTTGCGATAGTTCTTATTATTCCGTATACATTTACTAATTAGCTTGTAGTAACTAAGTAGCTTTAAGCTGATTTTTCATACTTCTAGTTTTTTGTTTTGCCTTTTGAAGAACTTGCCGTCTTGATATTAAATGTTTTGTTTTTTCCGATAAAATGGATGTTGGGTTTTCTTGTGTTACAGTGTTATGAGAATTTTTTAGTCCATCTTGTATTGCTTCTACGATTTTGTCGTGAAGTTCCTGAACTATATGATTTTTTTGCCCTTGCCTAGAACATTGTATATATATCATGATTTAAATCACCGTAACATTATAAGATAAATCTCTAGATTGTTTACTTATTTTAAATAATGTAAATTTAGATAAATGAGAAACTCTCACAAATTCCAATATATATTTCTGTTTAAAGTAAGATTAATTAAAATTAACCAAATATCGAGTCAGCTTGATTTAAATCTTGAACTTGAAAGAACAGTTCGAGCTTTACTAATAAACTCAGTTAGAACAAACATTTAACTATTAATAAATCCCGAATACAAAATGGGAATAGCTTATAGGTTCTATAGTGGATGAAATCTTAAGTGGATGAATTTGCAGATAGAAGTCAATTAACGTGGAGCTTATGAAATAAGTTAAAGTAAACGACAATAGAAAATTAACAAGTGTTTTAATTACTTTAGATAAAACTTTTCGACATTTTTTTTATTTACACAAAGTGGAGTTCCCCGAGGTAGCGATTGTATTATCTATTTACTCTATCCTAAACAAAAACCATAAAGCGTGAAATTCACTGGACAGTGTTCAGATAATCCTTATACCGCTAAAAAGTACCGCAGAGTTTTTGGGGGTATTAAGAATATGAGCCATACTACGAAGCTCTTCGAGCATATGATTGGCCTCAGTGTAAGTTATATCTGGCAATCCAAGAGGATCCCTGGTGGATATGTTAAGTTTATCAGAGATTTGTACAAAGATTCCACTATTATGGACAGCGTTATCTTTGGCACACTAAGGCGATTGAAGTCACGGAGGTGAAGATGAGAAAAAGCTAGACAGACTTGTGGTGTAACAAAATCTGGCCGCATACGTAATTCATTCATTAGAGATAGTCTTGGGACTCGTAACGTAGTGGAAAAGCTCCAGGATCGTCGTATGTGGTGGCATGGACATGTTTTACGCCGGAATAAGGACTATGTTGGAAGAAAATGCCTTGATATGCCTGTCCCTAGAGTTAGACCACCTGGACGCCTGAGCAGTGGCCGGATGTCGAGAAGCAGGACATGAGAATGAATTGATTGTCCACTGAGGGTGTAAAGATCGTATAAAGCGACGCTTAGCAGGAAGGCAGACCTTGATAAAAGGGCCGGGATTAATGCCAGGCAAAAGAAGAAGACTTATAGACAAAATAAAAAACAAAATATTATTTAACATATTGTGCATTCACAAATAAACCACAGATATTGATTTACCAAATGTACTCTGAAATATCAGATTTAACTTTTGCCTCCGTCTGGACATATATGTATATATATGTAACACAGCCCGAAGTCAATATAGTACCAGTATACTCTTATAAGAATTCGATAGGTCAGGGATAGGTCAGCGGGCCGGTCAATTTATTACCTGGGCAAACGTTAGGATTGATCCATGTTCAATAAAAGGTTATATTGGAATCCTTTTAGGGAGAAATGCCTTATTTATAGAACACTTTACTTTGCCCTTCATAAATAGTTAAACGCTTTTTTATTCTGGGTTCGTGTGTAATTTACTTACTCGTATTGAAAACTAAAACTTTTTGGATATACATGAATATATCGACTACAAGTTACTATGTAAAGTTGTAATACTTTGGATACGACTTTGGGTTGAAGTTCAATAGCTTAAAGTATTTTACACAATTTTTTCATAATTCTACCCAGATTCTATTTAAAATACATATTTATATACATCTATTCCATCATCCTAATATATTTTAAGTAATATAGGAAAGATCAATACAAGTGAAATATACGTAATATTTATTTTATATGTTTATTTTATTTATACTAACATATGAATATCAATTATTTGCTGTATTTATAGAGAAGGAAGAGAGAAAGCAGGGACTAAGCAACGCAGTGTCTTAACACTAGGTTCCCACGGTTCCTGTGGTTCCCTCTGCCTACCCTGCCATGTGCGGGATAAAGCGTGAAGCTACAAAAAAAAGAAGAGAGAACTGGCACGCCGCTCTGTAGTGAGAGTCCGGAGAAAATATCTACGTATGTTATAATTATACATTAAAAAATTCAACAAGAGTGTTAATTACAATAGCTTTAATGCATGAATTATGCTATTAAACAAAAAGCTTTCAGGCTCTCTTCTAATTATGAAACTTCTGAAAATGATTCTGAATAGCAAGCATAACTTAACCCAATCATTTAAGTATCAGATCGTTTCCTCTATTTAAAAGTTACATATAGTTCTCTGTACGTATTTACTTAGTAAAATATATTTGGCGATGTAAATAACACGGTCGAAATCGAAATTAGTACATAAGATTAGTGCTAACAAATCTCTATTAAATGGTAAAAAAAATCCAAAAGTCTTATTCTTAGAATGCTTAGGACCTAAAGAATCCCTAAGGCAAGATTAAAGAAAATTATACATTGACAGTTGCATCTCAATATATTTGTGTTTGTTTAAGAAAAATATTAATAATTTTCCCAAAAAAGTACACGTAAGTGTACAACGCTTTCACATTAATATCTCAGAATACGTGCAACAAATAGTGTTCTATATCACAATTAAAAAGACTTATGAAAGAAGTTTATTTATGTGCTTAATACAAATTAATATTTTTTTTTAGCTTTACGCTTTATCCCGCACATGGCAGGGTAGGCAGAGGGAACTGCAGGAACCATGGAAACCTAGTGTTAAGACACTCCGTTACTTAGTCCCTGCTTACTTCGTCCCCGCTTAATAATTGTTATGTGGTAACACACCTATTTATGAAACTTTTCTAAATGCAAGGATCTAAGAATGAAAGGCTCGTTCCAATCTATTTGTTTGTTAATGTTTTTGACGTAAAAAATAAATCTTATTTTGAAGAAAATTATTTTAATTTGAATTTATACTAAAATAAAGTACTTAGACTAAAAAAATATTGGTCAAATTACAATTTTGGGGATATATTTATTCAAATATTTTTTAACTTCACATTTTTAAACCATGGAGTCGATAGAACATAGCATTGTATATAACGCGTGGCTTATTCTAAGTGATCGTGGTACATTGACTCTGAGCAGGTGCAAGTAACATTAAAATAATGTGCCTGTTTTAGAGTAAAAATATAAAATTCCTCCACAAGCTGTATGTAGGTATGTAACATGACATTAAGAATTTTTCTAGTTCTTTATTTCTATACTTCATTAACATTACTACAGTACTGTACTGTACAGCACTGATTAGATGTGTCATGAAAGGTATAATGATTTTTTTATAGCTCCACGCTTTATTACGCCTATAGCCGGGTAGGCAGAGGCAACCGCAGGAACCATAGGCACCTGTTTAGTGTTAAGACACTCTGTTCTCCGCTTTCCGCTTGTTTCGTGGCATTGCATGTTGAGTGGAGGAACTCAATGTCGAAATTAATAAATACTAGGTATGATAATGATTTTGTATTTATACAAGTTGTTGAAATCCAAAAAAGCAAAAATTATTTTGTTTTTTAATGTCAAAATTCAATTTTGGTATTTTAAAAATAAAATGCATAAAATGCTCATTTCAATCTTTAAAAATTTTTTATTAGGCTCACATTATATATCACATATTGCAAGAACCTAGTGTCAAGACACTATGTTCTCCGCTTCCCGCTTTTGGAGGCACTAACTGTCGGCACTTAACGTCACGCCTTGGCCCTGTTTTTGGCTTTGGCGAGAACTAAGGCTGTGGGAACAGACAAAGAGAAAATATTCCATTCTCCCCAAGTCGGAATCAAACCCACAAACCGTCGTGCTTAAGCTTTTTCCCTTTTAGAATTTAAATCTATTTTATTAACGTTATAAAGAATTTTTAAGCATGAAAATTATTTTACTTGATATTAAACGTCTAAGAGAATTGTTAAATTTGGTCTTCGTTCGGCAACAGCTGCGAGTGAGGCGAGCTTACGAGATAAATCTACATTTTGTAACATATCGTCTTTATATAACTTTGCGCAAAGCATTTTAATTTTTATATATATATATATATATATATATATATATATATATATATATATATATATATATATATATATATATATATATATATATATATATATATATATATATATATATATATATATATATATATATATATATATATATATATATATATATATATATATATATATATATAAATTACACAAGCTACGTAAAAAACTAACCTGAAGGAGTGAGAGGCGTGGCTCGGGTCGTAGTGAGCTGCGCGTTGTGGTTGTCATCCCTGGGGGGACTCGCGACCGCGCCCTCTGTATTGTTATTCACTGGAGGTCCGGGGCCCTCGCCGGAACCGGCTTCCAGTTGCAGCTGAAACAAAAGCAGATTACAATTACAAGTAGGAATTTAAAATACTAAAACAAATTAAGGAAAGATAAATATTTTCCAGAAAATATTTTTCAGAAAACGTATACAAAATTTTAATACAAAGTCTGGAACCCGGATCCAAGTTTGAATGTCGTGTATACACTCTGACTAAGTCATACGTTCTCCTCTAGCATTGTCGAAAATGTGTTTATCGCTTGTTATCTTTTATTCATTTGATTAGCTTTTGGATAGTTTTGTAATTATTTTTTTATAGCTTCACGGTTTATCCCGCATATTACAGGGTAGGCAGAGGGAACTGCAGGAACCGTATGAACCTAGTGTTAAGACACTCCGTTACTTAGTTCCTGCTTTCTCCGTCCTAACTTTACGCCTTTTTCGAGGCATTCCGTGTTAAGTGGCGGAACTCAACGCCGCGCTTTGCCTAGTTTCCAGAGCGAAGAAAATGAAAATCCATCTTTCCCGAGTGGGAATCGAACCCTCAAACCGTCGTGTTTACAGTCAGATGCTTACGCCTCTGCGCCACGACGGCCCTCGTGTAATAATTACGAGTAAAGAGTATTTTTTTAATATATGTAATGGTGTTAGGTATATCGATTGTTATATAATTTTTAAATTACTGCAAGTAATTTTTTTCTTTTTTTTTTTTTTTTTTTTTTTTTTTTTTTTTTTTTTTTTTTTTTTTTTTTTTTTTTTTTTTTTTTTTTTTTTTAGCTTCACGCTTTTATCCCGCACATGGCAGGGTAGGCAGAAGGAACTGCAGGAACCATACGAACTTAGTGTTAAGACACTCCGTTACTTAGTCCCTGCTTACAAAGTCCCCGCTTTCCGCCGTTTTTTCGAGGCATTGCGTGTTAAGTGGCGGAACTCAACGCCGCGCTTTGCCTTAGTTGCCAGAGCGAAGAAAATGGAAATAGAAAAATCCATTTTCCCCGACTGGGGATCGAACCCAGAAACCGTCGCGTTAGTCGCGTTACAGGCAGACGTTGCGCCTCTGCGCCACGACGGTCCTCTAAATAATAAATAAATAGTCTATCTTAAGCCTAATATATATGGACGAAAATTATTTGTCTACAACCTCGTGAAAATTATTATAAAAGCTAAGTTCTATTAAAACTTGGAACAACTTGCAGTATCGATATCTAACAACTTATAACTTGAAAGGAGGTTGAAAAAATGATTAAACTTAAAGTGGACGTATTCTCCTTGTTCATATTAAGAAAAAAATATTATTTTACGTCACATTTGTAAAAAAATGACGTTTAATATATTTGAAAAATTAAATATTTTAAGTAAAGAAAAGCCAAATTAATTTAAAGAATGATGCTGTTATATATTAACGTTATTTAGGTTTTTGGGACTAAAAAATACACAAAAGCCTTTTGATGCTATCACATTGCCAACGCATTCTTTGATTGGAACAAATCAATGAAAGAGAAACATTTCATTCAATTTCCCCCGAGTATGTGCGCTCATTTACTACCTATAATAATCAAGAAAATACAGCTGTTTTACAGTTATTGTTACAAGTCTCTAGAGGATAAAGCACCTGTTTTTTTTTTTTACATTATATTTCTTTCTTGCTGTCTTGCAATGAAAAATAGTTCTTAATAAAACAAATTAAGTGAGATAATGGCGTATATTGGATTTGACAATATTTTGGCAACCAGACGTTTCGAAAAGTTTGCAGTAGGTGGTCACGGGAAGACTGAGGTGGCATCGTCTGTCAGTTTATAAAATTATTAGATCAAAGTACCGACAACAGTTTCCGAGTAGCATCGCATACTACCTTGTTTTCATTTGAAATCAAAAGTAATGTCAAAAATGTGTAAAATAACAAAAGCAAAGATCTTAAATATAATTTTAAATAATAGTGTCATCGAAATCAGGCCAGCGATTCTAAGGTAGCTTTAGCATGGTGCCGTTTAACACCTCACCTCAGTCATTTTTGTACATGAGAAGAGCTAAAAATAAATGTTTAGTAAACAATTTATTTTCTATGAAAATAATAAGAAATTGAAAAATGTGGCGATATCGAAGGACTAAGTAGTCACGTTAGCTACTGTTATATATGCTAGACTTCTCACTAATTTATTATTGAGAAGCTTGGGATTATTGTAGCGCAGTGGCATAGCGTCTAACTGTAAAAGCTACAGTTGTAGGTGCAGTTTCTAATTGCGAGAAGAAATTATAACGAGATAATTTCCCCACAGAACAAAATGCTGCGTTTAGCTCCGCTGCTTAGTAGGTTAATATTTCAAATTCTTGCAGAAATTAAAAAATGGAGTTTTCTCTCACTTTTTTGCTTTATAGGTCTTTATTTATAAAAAGCTTATTCTAAGCTGAAAAAATACTTACAAAATTACATTTATATATATTCTAACGTAAATTATTTTACTTCACATGTGAAAATACTGAGATCTATCTCCGGAGGTATTACATCCATATAAAGCTAAAGCGTTTTCACAAACACGACGCTATATATGAAGGATCAATACAATGAAATTTAGCGTATTTGAATTTCAGATTTCACGCAACCTACCTACTTTTCCTTATATATATATATATATATATATATATATATATATATATATTATATATATATATATATATATATATATATATATATATATATATATATATATATATATATATATATATATATATATATATATATATATATATATATATATATATATATATATATATATATATATATATATATATATATATATATATATATATATATATATATATATATATATATATATATATATATATATATATATATATATATATATATATATATATATATATATATATATATATATATCGCAACCAACCCAATAACGATAGATCTATTTAATAAAAATATGTATAATATTAATACAACCTAACTGCATACTTTATACCTAGCAGGATAGTCAGAGAGAACAGAACGTTAACCGCTGCGGTCTCTACACACCTCTTTCGCTGTCAAGAAACTCTTTATACGTGCTCTACGGGGGATCCTTTTTACGTGACCTTTCTCCAGTAACTTCAATATGTTGTTTTTCAGGCAACCGAAAAACATAAATATATACATATACATATACATATTATGCAACTATATTTTACAAGAATCATTGCATGAATCTCAGTACTTGAAATTGAAAAAAAAAAAGAAAGTTGCCAAGAAGTAGCGATACACCAAAATAATTCGTGCCAGTTTTTTGGCATTAACAGGAAACTAGAGGTAGTTGGAGGCAATTTATGTTTTTGTAAATATTGTTCATCCGATGAATGGCGTGCTGCATGCGATTCAGGCGATTCAGGTAGAACATTCATTATTAATTGAGATCAATGCGGCAATATACTAATTTTTTTTAATTACTTTGCTAGATCATCGTCCTGGCACTGCAATTTGTGAGTTTTTAAGACAAATGTATGTTTCAATTGTTCACACCAAATTGTATATATTTTTCGAAATTGATATATACTTTATACACTTAACTACGCAGCGTGATCAAGAACGCATGGCTTAGCGATCGGAACGCTTGCACGGTTTGCAAGAGACGCAGGTTTAAATTTCATTGCGTTCAAATACTTATATTTTTTTGAATATTTTTTCTGCCTTAAGAGTGAATTAATACTTTAAAAAATTATAAAACTCGCTCGTATTCGCTTTGTGTGCTAGACAAGCCTAATCCTGAATCCTAGCAAAACTGCTATTTAAGAGAGGTGGTGACAGGCTAGTTGTAAATAAAAGATATTAGAATAATTATATTGGGTGATAGAAGCGATCGAAGGTAGATAGATACGTGTGTCAACGTGTACAGCTTCGGGTGACAGAATTAATGGTGCCTTACCTCCATTAATTAGACGAAACGAGTTAATTAAATGAAACGTGAGTATAGATGCACATTTTTCCGTCGAAAATGCACTTATTTTTAAATAAAACAATTTAAATGAATTTATCGCGTATATTGACATTTTTTGTAAAACCCCACGACCCGACGACCGACGTTCACATAAAATGTCAATATACGCGATAAATCCGTTTAAATTGTTTTATTTAAAATGTATAAAAATCGCGAAAATCAAAGAATTTATTAAATGCAGCTATATAAATATATGCAAGAAGTGAAAGACGTTTTTCAAGAAGTGAAAGAAAATAAATTACTCATATCTGGGAACAGTGCTGAAGACCAGAAACCAGTCATTTTGAATTTCTAAATATTACTTGTACTTCATAGTTATCATTGTCATCTAGCCGAATAAAAGATTCAAATAGAGGTAAATGCTTTAGAAGGGATGCAATTTATTTCTTGGATACAATAAGTTATATTAGCCGACCAAATTTGCTAGAATAAATTTATATAATGGCAAGTTTTCACTTGACGCGAGGCTGTTACGTACGTACGTACTCACGTGGTTGCTGCTAAATGACGTTCAGAGGACGTTACCAGATCTGATCATACGAACTTCAGCATTGAGTTCTTCAGACAAGTTTTACTCTAAGCTATTATTTATTTAACTGTTATAAAATTTGAGACTGCAGCGTTAGAGATAAAGCGTGATGTGAAAAACATATTACTATCAATAATAAGTTCTTTGATTTTCACGATTTTTATACATTTTAAATAAAACAATTAAACGGATTTATCGCGTATATTGACATTTTTTGTGAAACCCGACGTAGCGAACACTTTACAGTAGTCTGTGGTCACGGGTAGACTGAGGTGGCATTCGTCTGTCATTTGATATAATTATTATATCAAACTACCGCCAACGGTTTCTGAGTTGCCTCGCGTACTGCCCTGGATTCCTGCAGAATGAGCTGACTGTATCCTGCCCTCTGGTGTTTGGGATTTTATAAGTGGATCCCAAGTAGTAGAAAGCTTCCAACCGTCTTCTCTATTGATATTAGGATGTTTCTGTATTTCAATAGCCTCGCGGATCATTCTAGGAATATATTTATTTTCCCTAGCGAGTATATGAGGTTTATCAAACCTGATGTAATGGTTAGGCTTGTTCAAGGAGTGCTCACACACAGCTGACTTTAATACACGCCCATTCTTGATATCTGAGGTGTCCTCTTTTACCCTAACACCGATGCTTCTCTTTGTTTGACCAATGTAAGATAAGCCACAGTCACAATCAAGTTTGTATACACCTGCACACTGCAAGGGAATATTACATTTAACTGGTCTCAAGAATTGGCTCACTTTTTTGTTAGGCTTAAAAATAGTTTTAATTGAAGCTCTTCTTAAGATGTTGCCAATCCTGTCTGTAACTCCCTTTACATATGGTAGGAGTGCTGGCTGTCTCTCTACTGTGGGTGGCTTGGTGGTCTTATAACCATCAATATTGCTAAATGGGCCTATGCCTATGATAGGATTCAGAAAAATATGTCTACAAATTTAATAAAAAATTGAACGTAGCAGAAAATAAACGCCGTATGGAAGTGTGGAGCACTTCAAAATAATAGTAACATTCGATCATAAGAAATGTCATATTATACGAGGGTTAAACTGAAAGTTCTTAGAAAATCAAAAACTAAGCATTCTAGCAAGTTATTAGTTTTATTATAACTTTTCAAAATAGCGTCCATTTACATCAATACATCGCTGCCTTCGATCGAACCATTGAGAAAAGCACCTTGCCCACTCGGCCTTAGGGGTCTCTTCAACGGCGTTTTGAAACGCAGCCACTGCTTCTTCGGCGTCCATAAAATGTTTTCCTCGAAGTTTTTCTTTTATTTTCGGGAATAAATAAAAATCACAAGGTGCGAGGTCGGGGCTATACGGCGGGTGACCCAGTAATTCCACGTCTAAGGTCGCCAAATAGTCGATCGTTTGCCTGGCGGTGTGCGACGAGGCATTTTCGTGATGAAGGAGGATCCTGCTGCGAGGTCATTTCTCTCGAACTTTTTCCAAGACAAGTGGCAAACAGTTGTTAGTGTACCACTCTGCATTAACCGTTTTCTGATCCTCTAAGACAACTGTCGCGTAATGACCTGTCTTTCCGAAGAACGAGGCCACCATCTTTTTTCCAATACTTTGACCTCTCTTCACTTTAGTTGGCAACTCTTCGGAAGGAAACACCCACTGAGCAGACTGTCTTTTGGTTTCCGGATCATAACAGTAAATCCAGCTTTCGTCACCCGTTAGTATGTCGAACACAGCATTTGAGTCACCTCCGTTAAATTTTTGGATCATTTCTCGGCACCAATCAACACGGCGGAGTTTTTGAGCCTCGGTCAAATTATGCGGTATCCAGCGGGCACAAAGCTTCCTGACCGCTAAATGTTCATGGAGGATTTTGGGCACTTGACTCATACCTATGCCTAGACTTGTCCGAATCTGCTGATAGGTCACTCTTTTGTCAGTCTCTATCATACGCCGCACAACACTGATATTATCTTCAGTCGACGCTGTAGAAGGCCGTCCCTCACGCAAATCATCGGTGAGATTAGTTCGACCACGTTTGAATTCATTAAACCAGTTGTAAACTGTGGCACGAGATGGGGCTTCATCCTGAAAAGCCAATCGAAGTCTATCATAACTTTCTTGTTGACTTATATGACATCGAAAGTCATAAAAAATCATTGCACGAAAATTTTCTCGGCTTAAATTCATTCTGACGTGCACAGACAATTTTCAATTTGCCGCCAAATCGTAAAACAAATGACAAATGAATGAAATGTATACTCAATATTATTGGTAAAGAGTTCTATTTTCAAAATTTAAACTTATTTTTTTAATATAATGCTTTTAAGTTGCCAGTTCTAAAACCTTTCAGTTTGACCCTCGTATTTATTAAAAAGAAAGTATACATATTTACATGCTAACATTTTTAGAGGCACTTTTACCTTCGTCCCTGTAATATTCTATGACACGTAGACACTGTCATATTGCGTATAAAAGGTGCATCTTCAAAAAACTGCATCTCGCTTTAAAAAAACCAGATTAGCTTTGCCACATCTGCAGTACGCGCTTCAAGACTGAGGTCACGGTGTAGTGGCGTCTGCGAGCGTCGCGTCGCAAAGGTCGTTATGTAACCGTGAGACTATGCAGTTGAAATTCAACTTATGGAAATGGAAACCGAAACGTGTATGTATGTTTATACAAATGTGAGTAATGTTTTGTTTTTTTACTATTTATTAGTGGATTAACAGATGGATTTTATGTAATCGTGTGCATTTTTTAGTGTTTTTAAAATATTTGCATTATAATGATAATGTTGTTAAATATTTATAATATATTATTAATTTACTATACAATTTTAAAACAATATTATACTGATATTTTTAAAAAATAAAAAAAAGACAAAGCCCCGCTGAGTTTCTTGTGCTAGTTCTTCTCAGGTCTGGTGAATTAACATTAGCTGGCTGGTTTAATTAAGTGAATTACTTGGTGTTCAAAAATTATGTATGTAAATTTTTATTTTGTATTAAAACATTTGACTTTGACCTATTAAAGGATCCCTTAGTTGTGTGACTGTTTCCATTTTTCCTAAGATCACTTGGAGATAGTAATGCCGAATGCCGTCAATCACTTGGAACAACATAATCAAAATATAGGAACGTTAACGCTTTATTATTTATACAGAGTTATATAATATAGTAATTCACAGTACTAATAAGTTTTCAATAATAATAAAAAAAACATTTAAATACCAAAAAATATAATATTTTATAAACAAATCTATTACAAAGGATTTGTATAATTCATTATATTACGTATATCAAACTCGATATAGAAAATATTTACATAAGTTTTTTTTTCTTTTTTTTTTCTCTTCCTTCCTCTATTTGCAATCAGCCTAATACAGCTATAATCAAATTTACTTAAAAAAATTTTTTCACAACACAACCACTGGTGTGTCAACTCATATTTAAAAATAGTTTCAGATAGAAGCTAGTCTGGACCTTCTCAACCGAATATGTACATAAGTAAAAGTTAAAAACATCGGCTAAGCGCGAGTTTGACTCGACTCGAATTTTTAACATTCACTCTTTATTCATATAGACATGGATATTCTAAAAAACACTTATATATCTCATCCTGTATATGACACATGAAGAGAAAAAAAATATATAACGAAACCAGTGTAAGAAACCCAGAGCAGTGTGTCACTTGCGACCCAGGTGTAGGGGTTGACTACTATAGTTACCCCTCCTCTTACTTCTATCACGTACAAATTAACCCTAATCTCGAATAAACTCTTTTGTTTGCAACTTTGAGGTAAGTATTTTTTACTCGAAGTAGAAACTTATAGTTAAGTAGAAATATATAATATTTATAAATAGTATACAATATTGTAAAAAATATTCATTTGAACAACTGTTTGTATTATAAGAAGTATTGATTTATATAGTTTTTTTAGATTCACGTTTTATCCAATTCATAGCAGGATGCACAAACCATGGGATAGTGTTAAGACATTCTGTTCTCCGCCTTTCGCCAACTCAACGCCACGCTTACCTAGTTGCCAGAGCGAAGAAAATACCTCCTCCAGTGGAAATCGAACCCACAAACCATACTATTTTATAACTTTGAACCCTACTAAAGTAATTATGTTTGGAACGCGACTTCATAAACCCAAAATACTCAATGTTTTATGAGGATATAAAATCTGGAATCGCATCGATCATGTAGATGATGTTCCAAATTGTATGATAAAATATTTTGTAGAGAAAATTATATATTGAAATTTAATTTATAGGAATATATATCGACTCTATATATTTTAAATTAACCAAAGTTATTTAATTCTGTTTTTTTTTTATCGTCACTTATTTTGATTCGTGTAAACTTTAAAATTTTAATGTCATTTTTGTTAGGTTTGAAATATGGGATGACAGAATTAAATGAAGGAAGAAAGCAGGGACTAAGCAACGGAGTGTCTTAACACTAGGTTCATATGGTTCCTGCAGTTCCCTCCTCCTACCCTGCTATATGCGGGATAAAGTGTGAAGCTAAAAATAGAATTAAATGATATATAATATTTTCTTGTTTCCTACAAAATTGTGCCTTAAGTGAGTGAGTGCGCTTATTATAACGGTTACGTTATCATATACTGAATGTGTACGTTATAAATATATACTGCATATTGTGGTTAAAAAGTTGATTTCCTAAAAAAATATTTATATTTGACTTAATTTATTTTAAGTGGGTTTCATAGTAGTAAGGTTTTAATGTATTATACCTACTCACTAATGGGAGCTTTATCATTAAATCAACAATTACATATTTAAAATAAGAAGATAATAAAAGAGTGTGTTCAATACCCATTTGGAGAAGATGGATTTTTTTTCAATTTCATTTTCTTCGTTCTGGCGACTAACAGCGCGACGTTGCGTTCAACATGCAATGCCCCGAAAAGGTGGAAAGCAGTTAACGGAGTGCCTTAACACTAAGTTCACTAGATTCCTGTGGCTTCCTCTCCCTATCCTGCTATAAGCGGGATAAAATGTGCAACTAAAAAAGATAACACTGGATTTTCAAATGAAATCTTGAGATCAGGCTCATACGCCATTTGAAGATATATAAATGGACAAAATTACAATAATTGAATACAATAGATGAAAATTGTTCGAAAATTGTTTTACAACTTTTATGGGTAACTTAATCTAACAAGCAATAATGAACATTCCTTTTAATATCTCCGAGATAGCTTTCGTAATAGAATATATAATTTTATTAACAACATTCAAGTTGGTCAGAGTTCGCCAGCCGCTTCTACCTCGTCCTTTAAACTTTAGAAATAATTACGAGCGCCTAGTACGCGACTTTTTATTGAACTTTTAATATTTAAATTTTGTTTGAATTTCTAGTTAACTGTTTACAACTTGATACGCGTCATTTTCAATTTCCCATGAGGATTTCTCTTGTCGTAAAAGATTTTCATTTTTATATTTTAGGTGTTGAATATTTTTAACTTCGTCCTTGGTTTAGACTTGGACAGTGCTTGATCTCTGGGTCAGTATGTTAAGCGTATCACCTAATAAGTCATCCATAAAACCAATACTATGTTGTAAATGATTAAGTTCGTTTGTCTGTTGGTGCTTCTTTTATGTTATGATATGACTTTCTAAGTGGACGCAGTTGGGAGAGACTAGACTAGAGAGTGAATCAAGACAATTTTTACCACATTAAAACATCCTTATTTTTCTTTTTTTTTAGCTTCACGCTTTATCCCGCACATGGCAGGGTAGGCAAAGGGAACTGCAGGGACCGTGGGAAGCTATTATCAAGACACTCCGAAGCTTAGTCCCTGCTTTCTACGTCCCCGCTTTCCGCCTTTTTCGAATCATTACGTGTTGAGTGGCGGAACTCAACGCCGCGCTTTGCCTAGTTTGCCAGAGCGAGGAAAATGGAAATAGAAAAATCCATACATCCAATTTAATGCTTCAAATGATCTAAAAACTATAGCGAAGGCAAATATGACTTAAAAAGTCGCATTTTTTATACTTCTCTCTTATTTCCAATTTTTTTAAGTAAATAAATATTACTGATATAGTGTGCTATATCAGTAATATTTATATACTTTTCCGTCTACCTGTAAATGCGACAGTTTATGGGTTCGATTCTCACTTCCACACGGGAAAATGAATTTTTCTATTTCCATTTTCTTTGTTGTGGAAACAAGGCAAAGCGCGGCGGTGTGTAAGACCACTCAACACGCAATATCTCGAAAAAGGCGTAAAGCAGGGACAAAGCAACGGAGTGTCTTAACACTAGGTTATTAACGCAGTTCCCTTTGCCTACCCTGCCTGCCAAAACGTCAAGCTAGAAAATAAAAAAAAATGTATATGTAAAAGTAAGTTTTTAGTTAAAAAAAATATGTTCGTTGAACATAGAACATCCTCACAGGATCTCCTCATTTTAAAGTTCGCTTAATAAACTTCTTGTTTATCAGTGAAAATTGATTTAACTTTGAAATATCTAACGTTCATTAGTGAAAAATTAATTTGTTTTAAACTATGTAAACAATAAACTAATATCTTAAATTGCCTCTAAAATCTAGACTGATCTATTAAAAATACATGAGTTTCTTTCTATTCATATCTTTTTAGTAAAATATTTATTTTGCACCAACTTTGAAACATTTGCAAGCAATCTAGAATTTTATTAAGCTTTTCATGAAAGTTATATCGTATTTATATAAAAATAATGATTAATAGTTTCTTAAGAAAGCATAAATCTCTCTTAGGTTTTAAGTCATTGTGTTCCATCTTGAATATACTTTTTAAATACTTATTATTTATTTAACAAAATAATTGAAAAACTATACAATTATTTTGTAAAGCATTAACAGCTTAAATATATGGATATGGAAGTGTGGTGTTTATTAAGTAATATTTGTAGTAATGTTACAGCAGTGTAATGACTAAGTTTTAGAAGGAGGGAGTTGTAGGTTCTATTTATACTTGGACATTTTTTTTATATAATTTTGACTTATTCATACTGATATTATGAAAATTGAAGCACTCTGTATCTCAATATATATAATATCTCTATATATCTATCTCTATATATATATATAAATATATATATATATATATATATATATATATATATATATATATATATATATATATATATATATATATATATATATATATATATATATATATATATATATATATATATATATATATATATATATATATATATATATATATATATATATATATATATATATATATATATATATATATATATATATATATATATATATATATATATATATATATATATATATATATATATATATATATATATATATATATATATATATATAGATATATAGATATATGGGATAAAATAATGAGAAAAAATATATAGACATAGAGAAATGTGTGTAAATGTGTTTTAGAATGAGCTTAGTGTTCTTTTTTCTATTTGAAATATATTTTACACTACAAACACCTGGTCCGTACTCTTTTTAACTTATACTATATGTTCTTATCATAAATATTAAATATATTTCTGTTAATACATGGTATACTGAATTAATATTCATAATAATGAACCCTTACCTTATTTTCACATTATTTTTTTTTTTATATTATTTGTTACTCAGCGTATAAGACCATGGCTTAAGGATCAGATCGTTTCGGCGGTTTCCTAGAACTGTTGTGAGGATACATTTAATAATTTATGCCATTTATAACAAAGTTTTTCTTTAGATAATGTGAACTTTTAATTGCTTTCCATAGTTTGAAATTTTATATATAAATGAAAAAAAATATATTTTAAGTATTAGAAGATACGCCATTATTTTGTTTCACGAATTTCATTTAAAATTTTATGAAAATACATAATATGTGATGTTTATATATATGATATATCATAAAACCCATGTTTACACTGAAAAAAGGAACTTAAACAACTAAAAAGCCATATTTTGAACGTCAGTAAAGCTTAGGCCTTTAGAACTACCGATGCATTGAATTTTCCCTCAAAAGTCACGTGCGCTTGCATTCATCCCACACAGTACGAACTCAGATTCTATTTAATACCGCCAATTACAGCGAGTAGGCGGAGAGGATACTCCACTAGATTTAACCCTAATAATGTACGTCAGATAACACGTGGATAACTCAATAATCTTATAAAATGTCAGCTGTTAGTCATGGCTTTGCTCCTTTTGGAGCTTTTTCTGACACGTGAGACTGTATAAGTGTGGAGGTGGCTTTGATTGATATAATATAATCTAAAGCCATCCTCTATATATAAATCATCTAACAAAAGAATTTTTTTTGATACTAACCAATATCATAAGCAAAATCTATTTAGGTGAAATATGTAAGTTTAATATTTTTTATTTTTTAAATTTCACGCTGTACAATAAAAGACAATTTTATTTAAAGAACTTTTTCGCTTATCAATATTTTATATATCAAAGAATTTTACATGATACATGTAGTTCTCAATATTTAATTTTATGACACCAGCAAAGTGATTAAATGTATTAAAGTTTTAATACAGCGAGGCTCGAATCTGCGCCTCTTAAAAACTGTCAACGTACTCTACGCCATGTGTTCAAATTTTTATAAATAAACAAAAAATACCTGTTTTACGCACATTATATTTTTAGTAGTATGCCCGTGTTAAAGTATCTTAGTAATTCGTAGCATTTACCTACACTTATTTAAATATTAATTAAATGAGTCTTGAAATAAATGACTTTGAGTATATCATATTCCGCTACAACACAGTTAAATAATATTTTGATTATCTAAATATATAACTGAGGAATCTTCTCGTTTAATTCTTTAAATAGGTAACCAAAGGGCATTAAAGCTTAATATTCACGTAAAGTTAAGTAAGCTTTAATTTTCATCGATTTAGCTTCAAAACTGACGGAGTTTCATAGAAAGTTACCCCCCCCCCCCCTCATTTCATCCCCGTTAAGGCAGAATTTCCAAAAATATATGCATATATAAGAAATAAAGTAAAAATTATAAATACTTCTCACATTTTTTTTTACTTTTTATTAAGTATAAAAAAATATTTTAATTTTTAATTTGTTTTATTATTATAGCTTCACGCTTTATCCCGCACATGGCAGGCTAGGCAGAGGGAGCTGCAGGGCCCGTGGGAACCTAGTGTTAAGACACTCCATTGCTTAGTCCCTGCTTTCTCCGTCCCCGCTTTCCGCCTTTTTCGAAGCATTGCGTGTTGAGTGGCGGAACTCAACGCCGCTGTTTTATTATTAATTTTTATAGTCTCTATTTTCCTCTATATACTATCCTGTGCTCTGGTCTTGACAGGCCTTTTAGTGTTACAATATTTATTTGCTTACATTTTTCCAGGTTTAATATTAACTACAACGAGCTCTGTTTTATCGACGTTAAAAATGTTAATTGGCTGGAAAATTATTGCTTGGCTTGCCATAAGAGTCTTAGCGTTAGAAAAAGTCTATTCTAGATTAACTAAATGTCAAAGCTCTATTTAGCATAATAAACTCTAACACTGATTAGTAAAATAAAATGTTTTCAAGTCAATCAAGTCATTTTTATAATATACAAATTCTTTACTCTTTTTTTTGTAAAAGTTGTTGCCCATTGATTGGATTGCTTGTTGATTAGTGGGTCATAATTGTCTCTCAATTTTAACCGATCTCTAATTTAAGAATCCGAAAATATTAATTAAATTCAATTCAATGAATATACTTACTTACTTACCCTCAACGTTAACCTTGCTAGATTCTATTTCTTTGTTTCTTATAACAAATATTAGTAATACAGGTTTGATGCCGTGACAATTTAATACTTCGGTTCATGGAATTATCAAATTTGTTAATTTCATTTAAATTTATAGAGCAATCTAATAAAATTAATAAATACTTTACATTTGGCATTTAATCTACAGGATATTACCAATTGAATATAAGGATGCAATGGATGGATTGAAAATGCCTTGCTCCCTTGCAACGACATTGCTGCCGCAGCAGAGCAAACTAGCTCTGTAGGGCAAATAGGGCAGGTGCTTACCTGCTGTACCTAAAATACTATGATTTTTAATCGCTGAATAGAGCTAGAAGTATTGAAATGTTGTAACATATTGATGAGCGGAATTATCAAAATCATTGGTATTATCTTACACACCTCGTCATCTATTTTTTATAGCATTCACGCTTTATCTCGCATATAGTAGAGTAGGCAGCGGGAGCCGTTGGAGCCTAGTGTTAAGATACTCCATTTTCTGCTCTCCGCCGGTTTGAAGCATTGCGTGTTGAGTGGCAAAACTCAACACGATGCTTCTAGTTGCCAGAGAAAAGTAAATGGAAATGAAAAAATCCATCTTCCCCAAGTGGGAATCAAATCTGCAAACCGCCACGTTTACAGACAGACGCTACGCATCTGTACTACAATGGTCCCCATTCAGTCGTCTATTGAAAATTCCTGTTAAAGATCAAAATATTTTTGCGCCCTTTTCTATTATTTAAAATTTTACTCTTTTAAGCGCAATGAAAGATTTCGCATTGCCATATTTATACATGGAACTAGATCATAAAACGTTTAGTAGTGAGGGCACCCTCTTTTTTTTAAATCATGCTTTATCCCGCACATGGCAGGTTAGGCAGAGGGAACTCCAGAAACCATAGGAACCTAGTGTTAAGACACTCAACACTTTGAGGCGTAGCGTGTTGAATAGTGGAACTCAACGCCGCGCTTTGCCTAGTTGAAGAAAATGGAAATAGAAAAATTTATCTTCCCTGAGTGGGAATTGAACCCACAAACCGTCGCATTTACACTACGCCTCTGCACCACGACGGTCCTCGTAGAGGCATCTTCACAAGTTTTTTATACTCTTTTTTAATAGTTTTTTTTGAATTAGATTAAAATGCTTACATAAAATATTCACTATAAATCTTTATGATTTATCTTCTTATATTTATTTTAATATCGACTTACAATTTAAATATTGCAACTTTAAATTTTATATATATATATATATATATATATATATATATATATATATATATATATATATATATATATATATATATATATATATATATATACAGATATACCTAAGAAAATATTATAATTCCTTTTACCCTCTATATCTTATCCTTTCATTTATCCTGATATGTCGGATAATCGAATAATAGGATAAAAATATCACCTAAATTGTGATATTAAACGATGCGAGCCTTATGTTAGTGTATTGTTTTTTTTTTTTAAGTTTCAGTCAGTTTCAGTCTTTTTGACATTTAAAAAGAATTATTTTCATAAAAACTAATAATACTTTGCATATAAAGTAATAATATATTTTATTATCTTATTTATAAAATGAATAAAAAAAAATATTAATTTAAATAAAATTAAACAAATAAATAAATTAAATAATTAAATAAACTAATAATTACATGTAAGCTATTAATATTTCAAATATAATGTAATAACGGCCATGCTTTACGATTGCGGTATATATATTGTATATAGATAAAATACAATTACAAACATTACATAGTACATACATCGGAACATGCAACACTTTAAAAGATCGATAACAAGTAGTTCAAACTAAATGCTATATGTTTATTATATATAAATTAATTAAACATTTTTTTTATTTATACATATATGATTTTAAGTATATAATTGTATGTTATACTTTCATTTACATATACATTATATTATATATTTAACTTTTTCATTCAACCATTTAAACATAATTTATTACAGCTTTTGTATGTAATATAAAGCAATTACTTAATTTTCCATAATTAAAAAGTCTTACTTAACTACTATATATTTCCTCTGTATCTATGACAAAACAAATTCGCCCAACATACTCTCATTATATGTAGATATGAGCTGTTATTAAACTTTAAAGCTCGCTTAATGATTTTTTAAATGAACGAAAGCTCGAAACATCCGGTTGAAACAAAGCAAGGACAAAAATAAAGGCTTTCGAGACATATGGTGAATTACTTACGGGTCGTGGAGGAGCACTGTCTACACCCATGTTCGATACACTTAGACACCAAAGCACATATTAAACTATTTACTGAAAGCTTTTTTTATTAATAATATATATTATAATATGTTTAATAGATGCCGCGGAACTGCGGCCGCCCGTTTACACCCATCCTTGGGTTACTAAATGCTGAAATGGCAAGTAGTGATGGAGTGTGGCGGTTGCGGCAAGGGGCTATTTGGAATTTGAATTTTTTTTTTAAAATATAAAGTTATTCTATATGTTGTAATAAATAGGTGTAATGTGAAATTAAGTTTATATTATTAGTGAGTAGCCATATTTGTTTTTAATTTTTTAGTTAAATATTAATATTTTAAATAGATTAAGATATTAACAAGACATTAAAAAAGTTAACTATTTTAAAATATTTCATATTTAAATTTTTTTAAAAACGACGACTCAACATTTAGCCCTGGTATATAAAATAAATAAATAAAACAGAATTTAATCATCACAAAATGAATTTTCCCTTTTATATATACATATATACAAAAAATCAGTATAAATATATATAAAACACAAAAATATTTTGATAATTTATCGATAAAATATAACCGGTCATCTCTATAACTCTTAACGCTGCGCGCGCCGCGTCGCACCGCACAGCCTCACACCTTCATCCCATCTCTCCAATACAGTTTAAACCTTATACGATTGTAATAGAACATTTATTCGCTTAAATCCCACCTGCCCTTCAATTTTGCGACATGGCCCAAGTTGTGAACGCATCACTGAGTCGCTATGGGAGTTTAAATGTCAAGCGAAAGGTCACTTTTCTAACGAAAAATATAAATCTTTACACTTTTCAAACGTTTTCTATAGTAATATAATTGGAAGGTTTTCTTTGTAAGTTCAAGTCATTCACATTTAGAATCTCAGCTGGAAGGTTATACAGAAATGTCTGTTACACAAAGTATTAAATACTTTTGTAAAATGTGTGGGATTATTAAGAATGAAATATTATATTTAAATGTTATAACATTTTGTTTTTTTTTTTTTAAATTTATTATTTCATGATTATAAAGTATGTAAACTACTTATATATTATATTTTGAGTATATTATTTTCTATAAGTATACTTTAGTTTATTATAATGTTTTGTTCCTTACTTTCCGCTTTTCGGGGCAATTCAATTTCCCCTAATAGATATTGAACCCACAACCCCTGTGATGCTGCGCCGCTAGTAAATAAATTTAATATAGTTATTAAATGAGATGATTATAGACATTTTATGACATTATTCAGATATATGGCAAAGAAATAGAAATCAGGTGGAGCTGAAGTGCCAATTCTTCAAATTATCAGAAAAACAAGAAGTTTAATGGTGCATATTTTATATTTCTTAAATAAATTATATGGTTCTTACATTTTATGAACCATTAATAATTATTTAAATTTAATATTATAAAAACGACAGCTTAAACAATTATATGTACCGTTTAGTGACTATATGTTCATATTTTAATCTACAAAGCAAAGTAGACAGAGTGATATAAAACTCTACTCTCCGTTACATGATACGTAAAATAGTGAAGCTCTACAATGTAGTTTGACTGGTTAAAATCTCACGGCTCACGGTATAATGCGCTTACGTCCTATATATGTAAATTATATAGATGTTATTGTAAATGTACCTTCAACCAAATTTTACGACGCTTTAGTATAATATACCATTTAGTATAATATATCATACATTAACAAGATAAACGCTTACGATTATTTATTTAAATTATGAAATTGAAATTGAAAAACTTAATAATGTAATTTTTTTTATTAAGAATGTCGAAGTTTTTTATAACTATAATTGAATTAGTTTTTTTGCACATCTGCCGCACTAGCCAAGTTTCTCGAAACCGCGGTCGCTTATCACGCAGCCCTCACGATCCCTGGGCGGCGTACAGCGGGATGATAACATTCTCGTACATAAGCACTAATAGATGTTTTATTACTATACTTATATAATACGTCGTACGTCAACTGTATGACGTCACGGCGTCTCCGTCACAGTCCGTCTCTTCGACCGGCTCTGGCTTAATAAAGTTATCGTTAAGCCAATTATTGGCTGAAAATCACTGAAATATATACAATGTCAATGTTGTAGTATCGTTTGTTAATAGTTTGTGATAAAACAATTCGTATTTTTATAATTAACACAAATTATTTTTTCAAAGAGTATAAATAAGTTATGTAAAGGCTTAAATTACGACAGCATCGAAATGGCTAGGTTCCCATAGTTCCTGCAGTTTGATCTACCTAACCTGCTAAGCGGTATAAAGCGTGAATGTAAGGAGGGTAGTCAAGATTTTAAAAAATTCAAAACCTGCTATATACATTTTATTTATATTTTAAATCAAGAATATTATTATATTGAGGACCGTCGTGGCGAAGAGGCGTAAGCGTCTGCCTGTAAACGCAATGGTTTGAGGGTTCGATTTCCACTCGGGGAAGATGGATTTTTCTATTTCCATTTTCTCCGCTCTGGAAACTAGGCAAAGCGCGGCGTTGAGTCCCGCCACTCAACACGCAATGCTGCGAAAAAGGCGGAAAGCGGGGACGAAGAAAGCAGGGACTAAGCAACGGAGTGTCTTAACACTAGGTTCATATGGTTCCTGCAATTCCCTCCCTGCAATATGCGGGACAAAGCTAAAAAAAATAATATTAAAAAAATCCGAATAGTATAAATTGATATTTTTCATTTAAAAGCCTTGTATGGAACTGTCAACTGCCTTACGGACAAAATAAAAAAAAACGAAGTGACACTTCTCATACATACTCACCCATATACTACCCTATTATCTCCACCAGACACATTGTAAACATTGAGGTATAGGGGACAGTGAGTACCTGTCGTTTAAATGGCAGGTAATAAGGTTTATTTTATGATCAGCATTTTTATACAGGCTGGTTGTTTACTTTTTTATTTATTTACTTATTAACTTCACACTTTATCCTGCATATAGCATAGCATAGGCAAAAGGGCATGTAAGCTCAAGGATTAAAGAATTTTTTTCCGAATTGAGATTTTTAAATTACAATAATTCAATTTTTTCAGTCTGGTAATAAAACAATTGACAGCATAGAATTCTATACAATGCCTCGAAAGATGAGAAACGGAATAAAGGAGAAACTATCAAAAGTTTTTATAAGAGCATAATTACCCAGTTAAAATAACCACTCATTTAAGTGAACTAGAAATCAAAATCTTAGTATGTACTACCTACCCCTTAAAAAGCACAGAATACCTTAAAATAATTATTAAAAAATAATAGTTGCCACCTACCGTTTACAACAATACAATAGTACCTATCAATTGCTATCGTCCTCGACTTGTTTATGCAGTAATCCAGTGAACTTGAACTTATATTTTGCAAGGTAACGATATGAAACCTTTCGAGTGTATGCAGAGAAACCATGTAAAGTTTATTTCATAGAAAGTCTTTAATACGTACTTGTATTTCATTATATCCCAATTTTTTTAGCTTCACGTTTTATCCCAGATATAGAGTAGGGTAGATAGTAGAGGTAGTAGGGTAGTAGGTAGAGTAGGGTAGGTAGAAAAAAGCAGGAATCTTGGGAACCTAGTGTTAGATACTCCGTTTCTCAGCTGGAAAATGTAAATGAAATTATCCATCTTCTCCAAATGGGAATCGAACCAACAAACCGTCGCGTTTGCAGACAGACACCGCTCTTCTGTGCTGCGACGGTTACTTTTGAGGTCTTTGATTCGTTATAATATATCCTACCGCTCCATCCTGCCTTTGCATATACTACATAATATCCTTATCTATAATGTTTACACCTTTTTTGTCATTCTTTACCACAAAACGAATATATTTACTATAGAAGGTTCTCTAAAAATACGATATGTAATTGACAAAGTTTAATTTAACAATATTAAATAGTAAAAATTAACAGTATCACAATAGTAGATTTCGTGATGTACAGACTGCTTGTTTATTAGCACGTTGCTTGTGGGCCTAAGCCTTAATTGACCACTTAGCCGTCTAGGACATAAAGGAAACGATGAACTGGTGGAGAATTAATTGTATGTATGTGTGTGTGGAGAATTATTGTATGTGTGTATTAATTTATTACGTGGCTTAGTCTCATTGTGCTACGCACGTAACTGATACGCTCTACGATGCTACGAATATCACCTTTGTTACAAATAAAGTACAAGAATACTTCACAAATCATAACCTACTAAAATAATAAAAACCTACTAAAAATAGTATGTTTTTAGGACACCGGTGCTTACACGAGGCAAGGAGATCCAACGATTTATAGATCCAAGGGGCTTAGAGTCCCTTACAAGAGACTCTAAGTCATACCTCTTTCCTTCTCATGAAAAAAAATTAATTCAAATTCTTATAATATATAATATTTTTATTGTTTAGTTTTTCTATGCCCTTCTCAAATGAGGCGAGATATACGTGAAGTCATTGAGCGGATCTAAGCCGCTATATAATAGTTAATATAGCCTTAGGCTAATTATAGATTGTGAACACGTGCGGTCTATTTGTGACGACACTATTAATATACTCTTCTATTCGATATGTCCACGCCACTGATCAAGTTCAGCAATATAATATACATATATAATATATTTTGTGTCTATGATCTATATGTTAATATATTAATATAGAATATGTTTATTATGTTGTACCAGTGGATTCGCGCGCACATGCGCTTCGTTTTGACGTGACAACGTCTTAAATTAGGTTGCGGCTCGGAGTCACATATGAAAAAGGTAACGTAACGATGTGTCCGCCGCGCGTATCACTTGACACATGTACAATGTTTTAGTAAACAACATATATTTTTTTTAACTTAATACTTTTAAGGATAGTAAAGTTTCAAATCTTTGCATATTAAAATTTTATAATTACAGAATTTTTGAGATTGACAGAAAACACGCCCAAATGTGAAACAAATAAATTGACTAACGTACAGAATTTGCTTAAATAATCAATTGGAGTGTTCAAGTTCGAAAATCGGCTATATTTTTACCAATCCGCCTTTTATGATTTTTATAACGGTAACAAAAATATAATTCTTGATCAAAATCTCGCCTCTCTAAGTGTCCACAATCAAAACGCTTACAAAAATAATATATATTGATTCTACATTTAGGGAAGAAAAAATATACTTAGGTATTTAAGTACGAGGACCGTCGTGGCGCAGAGGCGTGAGCGTCTGACTGTAAACGCGACGGTTTGAGGGTTTGATTCCCACAGAGGGAAGATGGATTTTTCTATTTCAATTTTCTTCGCTCTGAAAACTAGGCAAATCGCGGCGTTGAATTCCGCCACTCAACACGCAATGCCTCGAAAAAGGCGGAAAGCGGGGACGGAGAAAGCAGGGACTAAGCAACGGAGTGTCTTAACACTAGCTTCATATAGTTCCTGCAGTTCCCTCTGCCTGCCCTGCAATATGCGGGATAAAGTATGAAGCTAAAAAAAAATTAAGAACGACGATCGGAGAAAAGATTTAAAAATACATACTTTAATTAATTTTCAACAGCTCCCCCTTAATACCAACTAACATTCTTCTTTATAATATGGCTCAAGATGATAGCGAGTACTATGCGATAACACTTCTTAAAAACAATAAATATAATATACATATATTTGAAGAGGCGCAGAAACCATTATACCTTGCTTATTTAATCACTTCACTAGAACTCTAAGTTAATTAAGGGAAACTACTGTTAGGGGCACGTACATAGCGTTTAAAAATATTTTTTTCTTAGTATGGAATAACACTTTTAAATTATCAACATATTTAAGTGACGCCATTTAAAATTTTAACCCATTTAAATTTTACATATATACATATTATATTTGTTAGATTGTTGCTAAATAAAGAAAATGTTTTAACATATGAGCTAGAAAGTAAAATATTGAGACGATCGAGGTGCTGTCAAGCAAAATCTGAAAAGATAGACTTTAGATATGGAAATGTCGATCCTGATTCGTGAAAGTATTTTTTTATTTCTCCGTTTTGACACAAGGAAGTGTGACGTTGTTTCTTGCAAATCTAGACAAGAAGTTCTTCCAAATCTAGAGGAAAGTGGAAAACTGAAGTAGTAAAAGAAGTGTAAAAAATCAAAAGGTTGGAAAATTTTTAAATTAAATTAAGGAAAATTTGGTGAAATTCACATTCTATTAATTTTCTAGTATATCTTATGTTTAATTTTATTTTATTAACTTAGAATGATAATTGATTAAATTATACAACAATGTAAATGAAATCGATTAAAATGTTATATAATTGTAACTAGTTTAAAAATATGTAATTTCATTCAATAGATCGCTTAACAATTTTAAATATCATATTTCAACGATTTTTCACACTCATTAAATTAATAAAAACACTTTAATATGAATGTGGCACTATATAAATAATAAAGATATATTTCGTTAAGTTCTAAACATTTTTTATTATACATATATTACATCAAATATTAAGGTATTAAGGTTCAAATTACTTACGTCATAAAGGATCATATTGGTTGGCGTTTCCTTCACTTGTTGCACTTGTACTACTTAATAAGTTATTATATATAAGTTATTTTGACAGTTTTTTTTTTAAAATCTCTTTTTTTTTAATATAAAGTCACTCGAGAACTAACAGCACACAGCCACATGCATTTTTAATTTATTTAATAGTAATATTTATAATTCATTTATTATCTGTCGTTATCGGAATATATAATATTTAGTATTTAATTAAAAATACATTTATAATTTAAATGTAAATAATATATAAAGTTTATTTCATTCCCCGAACGAGCGTTTCGAAGGAAAGTTGGAATGGTACTAAGGGTGGCAGCGCTCGGGTGGGGCTGACAAGTGTAATTCAGTTAGCTGGCTGAAATAATGCAAATTTGAATTACTTTTTATAGCTTAGCGCTGAATCAAGCACATGGTAGAGTAGGTGGAGAGAACGGTAAGCTTAAGGAATGTAGTGCTAAGACACTCCGTAAAATAGAAATTAAAAAATTAAATGATTTAGTTCCTAACTTATGATACCATACGTTTAGCTAGATAATTTATTTTCTTCGTCAAAAAATATGCTAATGACATCATGGTCACTTAATATTTGTGAAAAAAAGAAAAAGTAATACCATTTTTTCAAAATTCATGAAATAATGAACTAAATTGGATATTTGTTATTTATTTCACGGTTTTTCGTCGGTAGTATCCAATACAATCAATAGATAAGAGCGGTTATGCTTAATTTTCTTGTTATTTATACGAAAATCGGCGCTTTAGGAAAACCGATAACTCTTTGACTTAGAGCCATGAAAGTAGGCTATTAGTTAGAATTTATATTAAAAATCATTAAAATTTCAAGTTCGTTTCATATAATATTTTACTTATCTGCAGTGTACACAACCGCAAATTTATGTTTGTTAATTTTTACATGTTGCATTTAACTTAACGGAAAATCTACAATCACAAAATCGGTACGAAATAATCAGTACGAGTACTACTCGTACTTGTTTAAATTATAATCTCTTTCGACTGCAAATCGAACCCACTTACCCTTTGCAACACTTTGGGTTTCAACAACGCTATGCTGAGGCCAAATCAAACCTAATAAAAGCAAAATACCCTACCGAGCTGCCTAGATTTCACTTTGTGTTATCTACGGCAAATACGTAATACATACCTCTTTGCCAGCTTCGATTTTCTCTCCACTTCACCTACTTAAACGCGACCTCTGCATAGCACAGCAGTGAATACCTGCCTACAGGCTCGAACGAAATAATATTTGAAGTGGATATATTTACGTACAAGCCCGCCCTCGTTTCGCCCTAGGCTAGAAACGATTCCTCTATACAAACTTTGTAAGTTAGCTTTGCATAGTCTTTCTATGAAATTATTTTAATTTTTTTTTTGGTCTGATAAATTTATAAAATAGCCTTAAATAAATTTCCCTCATTTGTCTTTATGTATTGGTGTTTTTACATTGTAAGAGCTGAAACTCAATACGTAAAATAAATTAAAAAAAGCCTTTTATTGACCATTGCTACATTTGAAATTAATACTAAATCATAGTTAATCTACTTTTTAACAGTTTACATATTTTTTTTATATTTTATCTTTACTTATTATTTTTTTTTAAAAATGCTAACTTATGACAAAAGAAACAAACTTAACTACTTATTGTACTTAAATATAATTAAAGTAAAAGTCCCCAAATCGGGTAAAGACTTTTCTCTTTTTCAAAGATGTCCACTTTTCTCTGTCAAACGCCGTTTATCTCCAATTAAATCGTGCAATTTTATTTAGATCCTCTTCTCATCTTGTATTTGGTATTCTCCACTTATATGAGTTAGACTCAAAACTACTTTCATCGCGTTACAGTAGCATTTCACCTACGACCGAGAAAAAAAAACAAAACCTATTAACTTTATATTTATTTGTAATATATTTATTGCTTATTTACAAAAACTTATTATTATATTCGTAAATTAACTATAATTAAAGAACTTCACAAAAGAGTCTGTTAAAATTAAAACTTAGTAGTCGTTCAGAAAGTTTCTTAAATGGTGAGTTAATTAAAGGGGATTTAAACTTGTACAGATCTTACAAAGGGCTTAGTGAAGAACCTAATCCTCAGAAAGGACACCTTTATTACTTTAATGTTTAAAGAAGAACATTAATAAGTGGGTCTTTTAGATAACTTTTCGTTACATAGCTGTATAAAATTTTAAAAAATTAAAAAATAGGTAGGTCATAGTTATGGTATACCTAATAGTGGACATGGCCCATACGAAATATGTTCTGTGTAATATTATAAATGGGAAGTTAAATTTTGAACTTATTATTAATTTATTAATCTAATCAATCACTAATCACGATTTTTTTTGCTTATTGTGAGGCATATTTTTGGTCTGACCTTATAATATTATTACGTTAGCTCGATAACAGACAATTTAATTCACTTCATTACCTTATTCGGATAAAAACAATTTTCATATTTATTGCTGACCTGAATATATATATATATATATATATATATATATATATATATATATATATATATATATATATATATATATATATATATATATATATATATATATATATATATATATATATATATATATATATATATATATATATATATATATATATATATATATATATATATATATATATATATTTAGCTTCACGGCTTATCCCGCACATGGCAGGGTAGGCAGAGGGAACTGCAGGAACCATTAGAACCTAGTGTTAAGACACTCCGTTACTTAGTCCCTGCTTACTCCGTCCCCACTTTCCGCCGTTTTCGAGGCATTGCGTGTTGAGTGGCGGAACTCAACGCCGCGCTTTGCCTTAGATGCCAGAGCGAAGAAAATGGAAATAGAAAAATCCGTCTTCTCCGACTGGGGATCGAACCTAATAACCATCGCGTTACAGGCAGACGTTACGCCTCTGCGCCACGACGGTATATATATATATATATATATATATATATATATATATATATATATATATATATATATATATATATATATATATATATATATATATATATATATATATATATATATATATATATATATATATATATATATATATATATATATATATATATATATATATATATATATATATATATATATATATATATATATATATATATATATATATATATATATATATATATATATATATATATATATATATATATATATATATATATATATATATATATATATATATATATATATATATATATATATATATATATATATATATATATATATATATATATATATATATATATATATATATATATATATATATATATATATATATATATATATATATATATATATATATATATATATATATATATATATATATATATATATATATATATATATATATATATATATATATATATATATATATATATAATTTTCATATATATATAAAGCAAAAATACTGAAAGAAAACATATAAAAAGTTTAGTTTAACGCAGCAGGATTTGAACATGCGCCTCATGAAAACCGTCCATACACTGACAACTAACTAAGCCATGAGTGTTTCTTTAGATTTAATATGTTTTCATTAAAATATCTTTTCTCGTCTTTAAAAATCTATCTATAGATATTGAGACTACTGATGACTCATATTCGGCTCTTTTTACTCTCAATAATTGATGAATGCCAACGCAACGCAAAGTCATCTTTCGTTTATCTATGTTCAATATAGGCCGTTTATATTAAATTAAGGCCGCCATAGCCTAGTGGTATACTGTGAGAGCTTTATTTGTAAGCATATTTCTACCCGGAGGTACTAATATATTTAGATATCTAAATCTCTTTTACACTGTTTGAAGTACAGCTTTGTTCCACCATTACATACACAATGTCACTATTGAGTGGAAAGAGTGTTTTAACACTACCTTACATAACAAGGTAACGATAGCTATGTTAAAAATTATGAAGCAGTTATTATAAATTTTATATGAAAGCTATTTTTCAATAATAATTAGTTTTATAAATAATGCCTACAAGTTACTAGGTACAAGCTTTATAAAAAAGCTTCCCAAAGGATTAGATATGATATTTTAATTTAAACAGAATTGAAACATATTGTAGAAAAATCAGTGTTGCGTGTCACGTTTATATTTTTATTAAAATATTAAAAGTCGATATTTATATTAAATAGATTTAAAAAAAGTAATAATTAATCCAATTTATACGAGAATCAAAGGATTAAAAATAAATAAATATTCATGGAAGTGTCCAAAGAAGTAAGTCACGTGTCCGTCCACTGGCTACCGTGCGCTAACGAACCACGGAAAAGCCTGCGTAAAACGATAATCCCTTTCAATGTTTGACAAGAACATCTAACTCTACAACTCTTATATCTAACGACACAAGGTCTAAAATTGCACAAACAAAGGCATCTTTATAAATTCTAATTGGATTTAGCAGAATCGCGTGGCATCGGCTTCGGCTGCACGAGACCTGTATTTTTACTTTGTCACCTCAAAGGCAGTGAAGTACACAAAAATGTTACTGCAATATCTTATATACGATGGCTGGACACGCGATTTGTAATTTATTAATCACTTGTGCCATAAAATTTGATGCCTATGTATTTTTAACATTTAGATATTAATTTTAATCTTTATTTTATGTGAAACGAAAAATGAAACAAAATATTTATTTAATTTCGTTTAAATGTCAGTCGTGTAAGTCCTGTTATAAGACCTTATAAAAGTTACGTTACTTTAGTTAAGTTCTCCTGAACAGAACCAGTGAGAGTCTCATGGCTTCTTTAAAGATTTTTTTATGTGTATCTTATGATGTTATAAATAATTGGTAATATTTAAAAGGGTATAACTGGAAATCGTATTGGATTGTTCCGCCTAATGAACATTTAACCCATAAAAATAATGTGACCGTAAAAGCCGTAGATTTTTTTAAATAAGTGTGATTTATTTTCAGGCAAAAAATATTTAATAGAACTGCTAAAATAACACAAATATTTTAATTACAAAATACTTTGATCAAATAAAATAAATTACATTATAACATTCCATATACAAAGTTTAGTGCTTAAAACAAAATATTCTTGGTATGTATCCATTATAATTGTTTTTTACATTTTCTTTTTTTTTCAGCTTCACGCTTTATCCCGCACAGGGCAGGGTAGGCAGAGGGAACTGCAGGAACCATAAGAACCTATTGTTAAGACACTCCGTTACTTAGTCCCTGCTTACTCCGTCCCCACTTTCCGCCGTTTTCGAGGCATTGCGTGTTGAGTGGCGGAACTCATCGCCGCGCTTTGCCTTAGTTGCCAGAGCGAAGAAAATGGAAATAGAAAAATCCATCTTCTCCGACTGGGGATCGAACTCAGTAACCGTCGCGTTACAGGCAGACGTTGCGCCTCTGCGCCACGACGGTCCTCATTGTTTTTTACATTTTCTTTTGTCCACATTGTTTTTTACATTTTCTTTTATAAAAAATAAATACAATCGTTGCATTTACAGCTATATACTACTTTTTCTTATCTATTTAACATTGCATTAGAGATTATTAATGAACATACAGCATAAATCATTAAATATATTTTGAACATCTCAAGTCAGAAGGCTTTTAAGTTTAAATGTATCAAATAAAAATAATATATTTAGTGAAATCGTTCTATATATATATATTTTTAGTTACAGCAATAAATTGTTTTAATTTACTAAATTAATTGTAAATAATAATGAATAACATTATAAATAAAAAATCATTTTATTCGTTGTAATAACCAAATTTTAAAAAAGTAATGGTTATTGAACTATCTGTCAAATGTCAAACATAGTTGTCAAGCGTTCAAGTTTGTGTTTTCCGTAAACAAAATTCAGTTTTTTTAAATACATTGTGTACGGAATTGTTATTTGTAAATTTTTACGTATAATAATCACATCCTGTGATCTAACTTTAGATGACTCTTGGACGAAAATATCAAAATTCTTCCGGGTAAATGAATCCATAGTCCTTGTATGGGAGTAACTGTTTAACCATGCATGAACCTCTGGTGAGAGTATTAATAAGTGGAAGATTGATTTTTAACTATTTATAGGAATGCGGGGGACGCTCGTAAGGTGTATGCTAGCCAGTCGAAGGTCGGGACTCTTTCAGGGTGCTCTTCTTCTGTAAGTGAAGAGCCTCATTAGAAATTCTTTGCATATGCCTGTGAATCACTGTTTTCCTTAATAGTATTTTGTGATATTTGCATTTGGTATGTTGAACATATAGGCTTATTATCTTATGCATGTTAGCATATTAAGAAAATATATATTTTATAGACTATTATCTATTTTTTGGGAACAAAGTATGTACTAAATTAATATCAAGCTATCTTATTACTTAATATATTACATGAGTGATTGTACCAATTTCTTCAACATAAATATTATGTTATATTGTTTTTCAATTTTATATAGATTTATTTTATTTTATTATTCCCTACCTTTACTAGTTATTTAATTTGCTACCAACATTTATATGATTTAATTGGGGTAAAGTTATATTAAAGTAAAATAGTGTAATTCTTGAAATTATATAAAAAAAATAATAAATATAAAAAGGATAATATATTTTTTTACTATTTGCTGCTATTTTTAAGAATGCATGGCTATAATTAAAAACAAAAGGAGATGAAATTCATTCAAAAATTTAAAATATACTATTTATTTATTGAAATAAACAATATATATATATAGAATATACAATTGTACATGTATTATAGGGAGGTTACACAAGATATTATCAAATATAATTATTAAATTTATTTCTATTTGTAACATTACAGGATAGGCTAACATTTTAATTGCTTTTGCATGTTTATACATTTATTGTCACACCTAATATTTAAAATAAATACTTTTCATCTATTACATTCTCATTTCCTGGATTTTGTACTGTTCATTCCTAGTCATGTCAAATGAAGATTCCTACCAGGATCGGGTTGTTGCATTTTAGGTTTTATTTATTAGTTGTCACCTATACATTGTCTCTAACTACTCTGCTGTGGGCAACATAAATTGTGATCTTATTTGTTGAATATCAGGGAGGAAAACAATGTACTAATCACATGATGGTTATAGTACAGCCACTGCAAAGTTCAGATGTGGAAACTGCTTGAACTATTTCATGAAAATTATTACAAATATATTGGTATTGCTGAAGAATTGAGTGTAAAATGAGAGAGAGATTTTTGTTATGTTATATTTGTATTTCATTACTATTTTTTTTTGTATTTTCACTATTTTGGCTTTTACCGTAAGTGTTATGTGTATAGTTTTCATATAATCTATATTTAATATTTAACATAGAGTATTAAATTAATTTCTTTTATGACTTTACAAAGTTCTAAAGAAATAAGTCATAATTTTAAATGCTCGTCCACTAGATATTACTTGTTGATATGATTGAACACTTTGATGGAGATGCGCTACCCTCTCACCTTTATTGACAATGACATTGAAGCTGCCTGCCACACCCTGACTTATGTTCTGCCTACATACTTAACATATGGACTACATATCTTTCGTTTATTTTTACCTTCACAATGTATATGTCATATGGCAAAGAGAACTTTATGTTAAGACACTCAGCTTTCCCCTTGTGTTATAACATATGAATAATATTCTCCATATCTTAAACCATTGTCCTCTAGATATCTCTCTGCGATATGATTGAGCCGCCGGACTACGAGGAGGTGTGCGATAGGCTGATGGGGGAGCGCGACCCCCTCGCCTATCCCGCCAATGACATCGAACTGCTGACCGTGCCGCGTCGTATACGTACCCTGACTCATATACTGCCTGATGAGGATCTGTAAGTCTGTTTTTTTGTTATTTATAGGTTAATTTTCATTTGTGAAAGCATATTTTTTCTTATATGAATAATAATAATATGGTTAAAATATATTTTTATTTTATGTAATTTTTTATTATATAAATTATTTTTCTTCCCCTCCTTCATTTAATTAATGGCGTTTCGAGCGTGCTAGTTGAGCACAAATTATAAGAATTATAACATTAATCAAAGAAAACATGTAAAACTTTTGAACACAGCAGGATTTGAACCCTCTGCGTTCATTTGAAAATTAAACTGACTTTTAATAGTCTTATTGAAAAAAGAATATATTGATTATAAATTATAATACTTCTTGAATTGGTTGAACAACACTTAAAGGGCTTGTATAAATTTGAATAGTAGATATAGGTATATATATTTCGGGTCAGAACAAGCCAACTTCAGATCAGTACAAGTCAGCTATTTACCACCTAGATATTTAGTCTACCAAGTAAACAAAAAATAACAACAGTTTGATAAATGTAACATTGAATAAAGTATCTATTATATAGCTTCACGCTTTATCCCGCACACGGCAGGGTAGGCAGAGGGAACTGCAGGGACCAAACGACCATACATACCTAGTGTTAAGACACTCCGTTGCTTAGTCCCTGCATTCTCCGTCCCTGCTCCCTGTTTTCTGTCGAGGCATTGGGTGTTGAGTGGCGGAACTAAACGCCTCTAGTATTTATTAATAACAATTTAAATAATTGTGAATAATTTATCCTTTTCCAAAATAGATCCAAAGCGCCAATGTTCGTTCGCGACTGTATAAACTGCTACACGTCAGATTATACGGTGGTCGAGTACAAGTACCGCATGTACTCGGCGTCGTCGTGCGGACGGGAGAGGCTGGCTGAGCGCCTCGACAAACTCCTGGCTGCGCCTCCTCATCATTATGAGATAGATGCTGAACTTAATTCTAGTTCTATGGAGGAATTAGCGTCTCAGCAGGTATGGCGTTGATGGTTATTGTTTTATTTTGAAAGCGCGACGTTGAAAGAAGAATGCAGTGTCCTAACACTAGTTTACTCCAGCTATATGTATTATTAACAAAAATATGTAATTTTATTTTCTAATTTCTTCATATTACCCACAAGTTATATTATAATTACACGAAAATGGAGTACAACATAATCCAAACCATCTGACTGTCTTCTAACCAAAAATACTGATTTAAAAAGAAGTACAAATCATCTTTGGTTCATTTTCTTCGCTTTGGAAACTACGCAAGACGCGGCAACACGCAATGCCTCGAAAAAGGCGGAAAGCAGGGGCGGATAAAGCAGGGACTAAGTAACGAAGTGTCTTAACACTAGGTTTCTATGATTCGTGCAGTTCCCTCTGCTTACCCTGTAATATGCGGGATAAAACGTAAAAACATAAAAATAAAGATACCATCTACAATATCCATCATACCCTTAAACAAATTGTGTTTCAGTTCGAATCTCAACCCTCAAGTGGGCGTCAGTCAGTAGCATCGATTTCCTCCTCGTCATCCTGCAACGAGACCCTCACACCTCGAGGATCGTGGGCGAGCCTGGATCTAAGGAGCTCGTCTTCTGATCCTTTGTTACCTGATATCTTTGAGAAGAAACCTCCCGAACAGGTCGATGCTATTAATGAAGCTAAGAGGTGAGTTATGATTTGATAGTTTTTTTATAGCTGCGTAGACTTCATCGATAATTGGACTTTCCTACATATAAGCGTTTTACTGTTGGATCCGGAAGATTATGAGATTAAAGCGTTTAGCTACGTTTGTAAGTGAATTTTACGATTTTGTAATACAATTATAGATTTTAATAGAAAAAATGTTTTTATGTAAAAGAGGAACCCTCATATTAAAATACTTAAGAAAAACATGTAAAAACTTTGAACGCAGCGGAACTCGAACCCGTGCCCTCTTGCGAACCGTGCAAGCGCTCTCACCACTGAGCCATGTGTTCTACATCACGCTGCGTCGAAATTCTTACATGCTTGTACAACTTATTTAGTTGTTAGCATCTCTGTAGGGAGATTTTTACAAATTTCCGATACCCAAAGATCATTACAAAGAACAATAGTTTTGGCGAGAGAGAATGCTATTTTTATTAAATATTTTTATGGTTTATAAAGGACTAATCCTCACTGAGGATAGAAAAATACATAAGGAATCGCATTGCATTTGCAAGAGGGCGCGAGTTCGAGTACCGCTGCGTTTAAAGTTTTTACATGTTTTCCTCAAGTATTTTTCTATCCTCAGTAAAGATTAAGACTTTAAAAACCATAAAAATAAAAAACTCCAATATTATTAATAAACCTAATTCTTTCATATACATTTTCTAAATTACATAATAACTTTAGAATATCCATATAAAAGAAATAGATCCTGTTAATTTTTTTGAAACATTACTTATTTAAAAAAATATATATTTCAATTTAGGTTAGAAAATCGTCAAGCAGATCTCCTGGGTCTTTATGCGCCGTACTTAGACGAGGAGGAGGCGGTGGAGAGGAGACTCGCAGCGGAAATACCGTGCGAATTGATGGGACATCGCATCTTAGTTGTTTGCCATCAGTTAAAGTAAGTCCTTTTTTATTTTTATTTTATTTATTTATTAACACCAACAAGATATATATTAATTACATTAATAAAAACGAAAAATATAATATTGAACAAGTAATCTTAAAATCAAAATGTTGTCTTAATTATAGGTGTTACACAGATTACAAAGAAAAATAGACACGTACAGATTAAATTACATTTTAAAAAGGAAAATTAGAAAAAAAATTAATATGTATATAATGAATATGTATAGTGCATGAATATTTAAATGTTTTACTAAACGGTAACTTTTAAGTGATTGGTTTAGTTTTTTTGGTGAAGCTTGTGTTAGCTTCTGAATTCTTTATATGGAATTGTAAGGTCTATGACGTAATAGAGACGTGTACAGGTATTTTCTAGTGGGGAGAGGGGGTGGAGGTGGAGGTGTACAGCGTCAGTATATTTTGTATTACAATAAAAATGATGATTATTACTGAAGACTTATATATAAAAAATGAGTATAAGTCTGTGCCACGTTGTTGTGAAGTTGAAGTTGTTTAATCGTACTAGTTAAATTGATAAAAGGTTTTTGAATTAAAATTGTACTGTCAGTACAAATAAAAGGACCGTCGTGGCGCAGAGGCGTAAGCGTCTGTCTGTAATCGCGACGGTTTGAGGGTTCGATTTCCACTCGGGGAAGATAGATTTTTCTATTTCCCTTTTCTTCGCTCTGGAAACTAGGCAAAGCGCGGCGTTGAGTACCGCCACTCAACACGCAATGTCTCGAAAAAGGCGGAAAGCGGGGATAAAGCAGAGACTAAGCAACGAAGTGTCTTAACACTAGGTTCATATGGTTCCTGCAGTTCCCCCTGCCTACCCTGCTATATGCGGGATAAAGCGTGAAGCTAAAAAAAAAGTACAAATAAAACAATCATAACATATATAAGCTGCGGCGTTAAGGTGCGCTAAAAAAACATAACGTCTTAACACTTTAACCAATTGTTATCTCAGCTAACCAATTGTTATTTTTCTTAAGTAATATTATAATTTTCCAGACTCGAGCTTGACATTGAACCGCTATTCGCGTCCATGGCGTTATACGACGCCAAGGAAAAGAAGAAACTATCAGAAAACTTCTACTTCAACCTGAACTCGGAGGCGACGAGGCAGATGCTGTCCTCGCACGTGCCGCACGCGGACCTCTCGACCCTCAGCCGCAGCGCCGTCTTCGACATCCTCAACCCGTCTCCGGACGTGTTCCTCGTGGTCAGGGTCGAGAAGGTTCTGCAGGGCGACGTCAACGAGTGTGTTGAGCCTTATGTTAAGGACGATAAGGTTCGTTTTTAAATGTCATTTTTTTTTTCTTTTTGAGAAATGTTTTGAGGTAGTATTGATGTGTAAAGTCTTTTGGTTTGTTTATTAATTTTTTAATGTTAATTTTAGGTAGTGGAATAAATAATTTATATTTTTATTATTAGAGGACCGTCGTGGCGCAGAGGCGCAACGTCTGCCTGTAACGCGACGGTTTCTGGGTTCGATCACCAGTCGGAGAAGATGGATTTTTCTATTTCCATTTTCTTCGCTCTGGCAAACTATACAAAGCGCGGCGTTGAGTTCCGCCACTCAACACGCAATGCCTCGAAAAAGGCGGAAAGCGGGGACGGAGAAAGCAGGGACGAGGCAACGGAGTGTCTTAACACTAGATTCCCACGGTCCCTGCAGTTCCCTCTGCCTACCCTGCCATGTGCGGGATAAAGCGTGAAGCTATAAAAAAATCTAATGAAATATGTTAATTTTTCCGTGGTCAAATGAAATTAGCTAAGAAGTGTGTGTAACCGTAAGCGAAATAGCATTACAAAACAAACTCTTCAGTTCTATAACATAAGTAACTACAGATTTTTTTAAACTAGCAGTTATATATTGTTAAATTTAGTATTCAAATAGTAAAATTGAGGACCGTCGTGGCGCAATGTCGCAGCGTCTGGTTGTAAACGCGACGACTTATGAGTTCGATTCCCACTCGAAGAAGATGGATTTTTCTATTTCCATTTTATTCGTTCCGACAATTAGGTAAACGCGGTGTTGAGGTCCAACACTCAATACGCAATGCCTCGAACAAGGCGGAAAGCGGAGAATGGAATGACTTCACACTAGGTTCCTATGGTTCATGCGTCTCCTAACCTACCCTGCATTTATTAAAAAAATTTAATATTTTCTTTTTGTTTTCACGCTTTATCCCGCACATAGCAAGCAACCCAGTGTTAAGACACTCCGTTGCGTAGTCCCTACTTTCTCATTCTCTCGTAAAAACATTGATATATTATATATACATTGTTTTCACCGCCATGCGCCAGAACCGCGAGAAGGTGCGCGCGAGTGCGCAGGCGGCGTGCGCGCGCCTCGGCAAGTACCGCATGCCGCTGGCGTGGACGGCCGTCTCGCTGCTGCACATCCTCAGCGGCTCCAACAGCCTGGAGCGAGACCACGATGCCGCTCCACCACCAGCCTCCTCCTCCGTCTCCAACTCCTCGAACACTAATAGCCTGGGTGAATATTTTTGTGATTTTTAAGTGTTAATCCTCACTAAAGATAAAATGCTTAGATAAATATATATAGATTTTAATGCAACGGGGTTTGATACCTCGCCCTTTTACAAACCGTGCAAGCGCTCTGAATGTTTAATTTTGATATGTTACATTTATATGTTTTCTTTAAGTTTTTAGTTTCTAATAAACAATGACGTTAAACGGGTTAATAATATGAGTATAAAACAAAAAGTGAGAAGTATAACCGAGCCGAATGAATTTCTAAATTTATACATAAATTGAATACAATTTATTTACTATTGATTTATGTTATTTAAAAATAGTTTTCAAGTTAAAGGACCAGCATTTGCTCCTTGTAGAAATTCGCAATTTACTCTTAATTAGCATGTTGTGGCTAATACGATTTGTTCTTTCACATCACTTAAACAAATGATTACATACCAATCTATCTCCTTTTCTATTTCCAGATCGCAAAGCGTCTTCCAGCAGTCTAGAACAGCTTCGTCGCCGCGCCGGGGAAGTAGGTGGTTCCCTCACGAGGAAAGGCTCCATAGAAAGACGAGCCCCACCCCCTGACGAGCTGCAAGCGCACCTAGACTGCTTCAAACCTATTGTCATCACTGTCACTAATTTCTTTAAACAGGTACTTTATTTTTAATTTTATATAGTTAATATATAAAATTAAAAAAAAATCTTTAAATTTTTAAAATTATATTTATTTGTTGTTATTAATATATTTATGGAACATAAATCATTCAAGAGGACTGTCGTGGCGCAGCGTCTGCGGTTGTTGGTTCGATTCCCACTCGGGGAAGATAGATTTTTCTATTTCTATTTTCTTCGCTCTGGCAAAGCGCGGCGTTGAGTTTCGCCAAACAACACGCAATACCTCGAAAAGCGGGGAATGGAGTGTCTTAACTCTAGGTTCACACGGTTCCTGCGGTTCCCTCTGCCAACCCTGCTATGAGCAGGATAAAGCGTGACGTGTGTGTGTGTGTGTGTGTGTGTGTGTGTGTGTGTGTGTGTGTGTGTGTGTGTGTGTGAAAATAATTCACTTTAAACAAAATGTATATTTTCTATTACTAGGAAACTGATAAGCTGCGTGATGAAGATCTGTACAAGTTCCTAACTGAGATAAAGCGGCCGAGCTCCGCGCCCAAGAAGCTCAAATGTATACCTGGTACCTTCAAGATAGAAGTGTCTCCGTGCCCGGATGAAATCAAGAATGGATTAACTCCAGAGCTGGCCAAACTAGCGCCTTATTGTGGTAACAGAGTTATCTTGACTCAATTTTGCTAATGTTTTTCATAATATATATAGTTTTGTATAATCAAATAGTAATAATATGAAATCTTCTATGTATTTATATAGAAATATTATGAACTTTGTCGGAGAACTTTACCTGGTTATTGTGGCAAGATACTATACCAATTTCAATAATTATGTTCGGTTATATAAAGCTGGTCACTAATCTATCTAATTTATGTATCCAATCTGACAATATACCTGTATATTGTTACTTCTTTGAAATAAAAAAATTAATACTATAGAACCGAAACAGTGAACCTACACCTCTCAAGGCGTCGCTAATGGCGGGTGTGTTGCGTTGCAGCGGAGGAGAAGGTGCGCCCGTGCAAGGAGGTGCTGCCGTTCCCGCAGTGCGCGGGGGGCGCGGGGGGCGCGGGCGGGCCGGCGCTGCCGCACGCGCACTACCGCAACCTGCTGTACGTGTACGTGCGCGACGTCAACCTCGCCGCGTACGCCTCGCGGGCCGTCTCCGCCAGGAACATCACTGTGAGAGCGCACACATACGCACATACACACACCCATACATACACCCATACACACACCCATACGCACACCCCCACACCCCCACGCCCCCACACTCCCACACTCCAACACGGAAGAGATAACAGAGCGCCAAACGCGTCGCTGCATACTTCTCCCGCCTCGTCCATTGTCATTAACCTCTTCACACTCACACGTACATACACGCATACCAACAGACATACACACGCACATACACACACAAACGACAGTCCTCTTGCGCACGTGTACCTCTTTCTGTGCGTTAGCTCGTGTTTTATTTTAAAATAGTCTATATTTTTGTTTATAATTGATATTTTGTTCAACGTAAATAATTAGAAAGTATACGTGTAGTTAATAGAGTGTGTTCACAGGTGCGTGTACAGTTGATGGCGGGTGAGGAGCAGTCGGCGGCGCTGCCCGCTATATTCGGACGCAGCTCGTGTCCGGAGTTCAGTACAGAAGCTTACACCACTGTGTTATATCATAACAAGTAAGGATTTTTGTTACAATAATATATATTATGTTATATTTTTTCAATAACAAGTATTTACAGAATTGAATACTGAGCAAAAACCTAGGCGTAGCCAAAGAAGTTCTGATTACAATTTTTTTTTGTTTTTATTTCGCCTTTGGCAATATATGTGAATTGTGCTTTATCCTCTGTAGAGTACAAACATTGAGTGAGTGACTACAAACCAGTGTAGAGAGAGCCTAATAGCATTGATATCCGCTTTCAACTAATTCATTGTATATCACACAGAATAATACTGAATGTCACCCTTCATATTTCCCGAGTGGGGAATTAAATGTAACTAATTTTCTCGAATCGGGATCAAACTCACAACCTCATCATACACTGTCCCACTGCTGAGTTGATTTCGGTTATACAAAATATGGTTATGTGACATAAATAATACATTTACAAGCTTTATACAATTAAAAGCAGATATTACACTTATATATTAAATTCGTTCTGAATCATTTTACATAGTAATTTTTAATTTAGTAAAACATCACTATCAACAATCTAATCTAATGTATAATCGATATACATTCATGTTTGTCTCATGTGCTATTTAAATGAACCTAATTTGACATGATATTTTTAAAATGGACAGCGGAGAGGTTGGACACTAAAACACTATATATACTGCGTGAAAGTTTACACAATATTTGTATTCTGTGACCAGAACGCCCTCCCTCTACGACGAGATCAAGTTGAAGTTACCAGCGGATCTCGGAGACCAGCACCACTTGCTGTTCACCATCCTGCACGTGGCCTGCCAGAGGAAACCCGTCGCGCCGGAAATGGAGAAGAGCGTCGAGACCGTTCTGGGATACTCGGTGAGTTGGATATTATTGTTACTATTTATCTTTCTATCGTCTCGACCCATATTGTCATAGTTGAAGTGGTAGAATCAAGCTACAGTAATCAGTAGCTCGAAAGGACCAGGTTCGAACCGGGTAATTACCACACTGGGTAAATATCGTCGTAAAACAGCAACGTATTAATGCTCCTGTGTTTCGTCAGGAGAGTGGAAATTCCGGAAGATGGACTTCCGGAACTCGAAAAGGGGGGTTGTTTATTTGGTTGGCAATGAATCCACAACCTCTCAAATTTTCAGCAAGGATACGACTTGTAAGCAAGAATGATTATAGGGTTGATGTTGACAAAGACGCGTCAAGTTAATCAGTTCCGCTCAGACTAGGCAATACTAGTAATATTAAAAAAATAACAATTTGACAAAATAATTATGTCAAATTGTTATTTTTTTTTAAAACATGTGCTGAGGAGTTTCTTTTCCTCCATGACAAAGCACAACTCCGAAATGGCAGGAGAAAATCTAACATCTCCTGAGGATGCCTCGTTGAGTGAAACACGTGTAGAGAGTACAGTAACGGTGGTAGTAGTGTTTCGCATTGCTTACTGCACGCGCATTTATCAGCGGGCGGGCGCTGCACTCAATTGCATAACTACCACTGCATAGCGGAAGTAGCTACATACATATAAATTGGTTTCTTAGATAATAAAAAAATGTGTTACTGCGTCAGTGGCTGCCGCTGTGCCGCAACGGCAAGCTGACGTGCGGCGAGTGGAGCCTGCCGGCCATGCAGGAGGAGCCGCCCGCCAACTACTCGTACATCTTCCCGGACGTGCAGCTGCCGGGCACGCGCTGGGTGGACAACCACCGCCCCGTGCTGGGCGTGGCGCTGGACGCGCACACCACCGTGCACCCGCAGGTATACACACACACACACACACACGCACACGCACACATATATATTTGTAACTTGGCGAAGGCATGAGGAAGGTGTTTTTGATTTTTACGTATTTTAAAGGAAACTTTTACCAGTTAAACCGGTATCTTCAATTATTGGAATTCGGTATATCTGTATAAATCTGGAAATTACTATAAATAATGTGTAAATGTTAATATAAGACACATTAAATTTTAATGTAGTTGAATTCGAACCTGCACATATCGAAGACAATCCAAACACAAATTAATTTTATTGATTAGTGTTTGTTATACAACCTAGTCAAACTGTATTTTTATATATTTTTTCTAATTATTTTTGTTTTTGTAATATGTTAAAAATGATTAAAATCGAGATGAGTCAAACAGGAGACTGTATGAAATATTAAAACGATGGTAATGAATTCCATCTTCACTCGTACCGAAAATTATTTTCAATGATCCACTTTGAAAAACCAAATGGAGCGTCTAGTTCCTTCACTTAAACCAGGGTAGCCAGGAAATTAAACAAAAAACAGAGTAAAAAGAACTCAACACTAAGCCGCACCTTTTCCCTATCCTTAAGTTCCCGGATCAGCTTTCTGTCACCTAATATACATTAGAACGTCGTCGTGCCCAGGACAGCTACATCGAGCGGTTCGCGCTGGCGTGCGAGGCGGTGCAGGAGGGCAACATCCCGCCGCGCATCGGCCTCGCCAACATGGAGGCCGAGCTGAGGGCCAGGTGACTGGACATTTTCTATTCCTGTCTATGTCATACACATTAGTCTTTATTTAAATTATTGTTTTCTTTAGCTTCACGCTTCATCCCGCATATTGCAGGGTACGCAGAGGGAACTGCAGGAACCATATGAACCTAGAGTTAAGTCACTCCATTGCTTAGTCCCTGCTTCCTCTGTCCCCGCTTTCCACCTTTTTTAAGGCATTGCGTGTTAAGTGGCGGAACTCAACGCCGCGCTTTTGCCTAGTTTCCAGAGCAAAGAAACTGGAAATAGAAAAATCCATCTTCCCCTCATGGAAATCGAACCCACAAACCGTCGCGTTTACAGCCTCTCAGCCTCTGCGCCACGACGGTCCTCGTTTTTTTGTTCTAAAATAAAATGCCATTTGTTAAGTATGACGCAAGCGTACACTATCTTTTCAAATAAAAAAGGCAAACGGCAACGAGATATATGTCTTTCTCCTTCGTTTATTTTTTAGCGGAAGATGATAGGTTGACAACGTTTAATTGTACGTTTGTAGTACGAGATATAAACCATTGATAATTATTAACTACTTTTTTCTATATAGGTAAAATATTTCAAATGTTACTCTATAGGTATAGGTAGTTCTTACAATTTCCGCCTTGTAATACCCTCTATAAAATTAAATTTCCATGCTCCAGTATAGCGGAGCTGCCGACGGCCAACGTGGAGGCTCTGGCGCGCTACCTGCCGGTGCTGGCGGACAAGCTGCTGCAGCTGCTGGTGGCGCCGCCCACGCTGCCCTCGCCTCCCGGCCTCTCCGGCCTCGCCGCGCCTCTCAACATCGCGCAGGACGTGTTCACCTGCCTCGCGCACCTCTTCACCGACATCACGGTGATGAAACAAACATTTTTTTCAATCTCTAAAGATTATGCCAGACCCATCGTATCACATAAAAAACGATTATATACTATATACACAGCTACAAAATATATTTTCTATAGTTAAAATTTGTGCAATTTATACTATAATTATTATTCATATCAATAAATATTCTACCGAGAAAAAGACGTTGTCACGTAAAATTTTCGCCCGTAAAACCCACTTTACAGGCAACCATTTTTTTTTTACAAATATGTTCATGCACATTCCACCAAGGTATGACGTACGTCTTCATCTGTGCCATAAATGCTGCGATTAGCTGTAGTGTAAAATAAACTTATATATATGTGATGTGATAAAAATATTCTAATGTATGTGTCTTAGTAGGTGATGATTGTGGTGATGTGTTATTTCTTCTATTGTATTTGTGATGTAATGTTTTGATGTTTTCTTGGTGAGAGGAACGCGATACGTATTTACTTCTATATGTGTTTTAATTAAACGTTTTTGAATAAAAATATTTATAACAAAATCAGCCTTATTAGCTAATGTTTTTTAAGAATAGCGTCGTAGTGCAGAAGCGCAGCGTCCGCTTGCAAAATGCAGTAGTTTATGGATTGATTTCCACTCAAGATTTTAGTGTGTTTTCAATTCTAATTTCTTCGCTGTGGAACTAAGCATAGCGCGGCATTGAGATCCACCACTCAACACGCAATGCCTTGAAAGAGGCAAAAAGCCTAAGTGTTATAACCTAAGTTTCCACAGTTCCTGCGATTCCCTCTTCCTACCCTGCTATGTGCGGGACGAAACGTGAAACTATAAAAAGAAATATATTTTCTTTTTGTGGAACAGTTTGAAATGTATGTCACAGCATAGACAAGATAATAACTTTTCACATGCACCCCTCTGTTTGTATGTGTCCGTGTCCAGAACATGAGCGAGGGCGCCACGTGCGACGCGCACGGCCGCAGCAGCCTCATCTCCACGTACATCCAGTACCAGTGCCACATCCCGCGGCCCGCGCTCTCCGACAGGGACATCGGCCTGCCCCTGCCGCCCTCTGGTGAGGCTCACGCATACTTACTTATGCCGTTTTGTGTAATGTGCATACTGTATATATGAAACGGTAATAACATATATTATGTCACTAAGACAAGTTAAAAATAACCGGAGAAAGCAAGGACGAAGCAATGGAGTGTATCAACACTAGTTTCCAATGGTTCCTGCAGTTCCCTCTGCCTACCCTGCCGTGTGCGGAATAAAGCGTGAAGCTAAAAAAACAAATTAAAATTGCATTTTTTTGTGTGCTTCTTGTAATTAATCTACCAATACATGTCTTTATTCGCTCTGTGGTGAGCTATGCCGTCTGCAATATTTTTTTACTCATGTACGTTAGTGTAATAAAGAGTAGTATAAAAATGTCCCTATGATCTACTATCTATATGTTAGAAAGTATTTAACTGAAATATGTGACGTCACCGAAGAAAATCTAGAAATTAACGTTAGTTATTATCTATGCTTATATCGTTTAGTGCTTACAAATGAAATGGCCACCGACACTATATCAGAATGAAAAAATAAGAAACTTAAAAATTATATTAAAAAAAAATTAAATCTTGATGGCCTAATGTTAAATTATTCTTACATCCAGTTCTCACGGACGGCTCTTGTAAGATCTTGCACGAGGAGTTGGCGCTCCAGTGGGTGGTGGCCAGCGGCGCCACCAGGGACCTCGCCATGCAGAACTCCTGGTAAAACACACTAATATAATATAGAAAATTGTATTTTGTGAATTCTATAATACGTATCTTTTTTAAATTCTTCCAGTTAGAGAGATAAATGCCTAAGTATGAATTTGAATTGTAAATATCGTTTCTTCGTTTCGTCTGTAAAGTAGTGGTTGATTGTGACAACGTCTTAAGAAAATATGAATGGAATGGTTGCATTTTTCAAAAGAATATTTTTATTTTATTTGCTTGATATATATTTTGTATTGATATTGAATAGGAGGTAAATGGTAATTACAACGGAATTGATCAAGTTATATTTATCTGCACGTATAAATACAATTATGTAAATATTAAATTGTAAATGATGTGACAGATTGTATGTCTTTGTCGCTCGTTCTGTTCTCTCACTTGCACTTAAAAGGAATGCCTCGCCTCGTACAAGCGGCTACATCGAATTCTAAGACTTACATTTAAACACATTACTTATATTCGAATCATTATAATAACAAAACATAATGTGAGTATTATTGTCATCTACCCTTTTTTTGTTGACGCAGAGCAAATTATTAAGAGACCCTAAATGTTAGAAAAAAGCCAGGTTATGTAGGATTGCCACCCACTAAAACCCCCTGCAGTTGCCGTCCTCGACACGCGAGAAGGATCTGGGAAAACCAATTATTCTGCATCCCTAGTCTACCTGCTCCTCCACGGAGTTCTCTTTGGGAAGTTCTCCCTACTTTGTCTCTCAGGCGGAAACGACTCCCTTATGTTAGCATATCCTCTAGTTTACTCACCAATAGTGGGAGAAGAAATGAAGCTAGCTAACTCTCAAGAGAAAGATTCGTTCCCTCCCGATTTCCCTCTTTCTGAGACGTGACGTTTTCACAGAAGGTGACTACGGTCGTCCATGCAGATTCCCTGCCCAACATTTACCTTATACCTTACTTTAACGTCACTTTTATTATAAAAATGGAGTAAATAGTAGGTACCGTTGTAACTTGAACAAAAGTATAATTAATTATTACACAACAAAATCGTTGTCACATCAACAAATAATTTGTACAAGTCATTTATCATGAGTTCCCCGCCAGGGCGCTGTTCGAGCTGATGACCAAGTCCATGGTGGAGTACCTGTACTGGAGCGGCGCGCACGAGGCGCCCCGCAAGGCGCGCTTCCCCGACCAGTTCACGGACGACCTCGCCACGCTCGTCAACAACGTCACCGCAGAGATCATATCCAAGTTGGTGTCCTGATGCTAGATGCTAAGTCAAATGTGTGGAATTAATTGTATAAGGGTTTTTTTTGTTTTGTTGTTTTGAATTTTTTTTGTGGTAGAAAGTGGAGAACGGAGTGTCTGTCTTCTATAAAGTCAAAGTCAAACAGTTTTATTCAAAATAAGAAGTACATGCTTCATTTTTTGAACGTCAAATAATTTATTTAATTTACCATCGGTTCGCTAAAGTTACCTAATACTTCAGTCATCAGAAGAACCAGCGCAAGAAACTCAGCGTGACTTTACCTGCTTTTTTTTAATTTGCCAGATATTTACATGTTCACAATTCTTATTAATAACAACGATACTCTTAAAGTAGACTGAAGCGAGACGTGTTATCATTAATGAATTCATTAATATACTATCTTTCCACAAGAGGGCCACAGCGTGAATTTAAAAATATCTATTAATGTGTTAAAACCTGTAAGCTGTCACTTTCGACTATGTATTTATGTTTTTTTTTTTAATTTTGTTCCAGATACGGCAAGAACGGTCGCCTGACGCAGAGCCTGAACAACAGCCTGGCGTTCTTCCTGCTGGACCTGCTGAGCGTGGGCGACCGCGGCGCCGCGCTGGCGCTGGTGCGCGGCTACCACAAGCAGATGTGCGCCAAGATCGCCTCGCTGCCCGACGCCGTGCCGCTCGTGCACTACAAGGTACCTTCTACCCCCACCACTTTACTCCTCTACCCCATCCCCTACCCCTCTTTCTTCTTTTTTCATTTAATTTTCCTATCTTCAATCGGCTTTGAATCTTTATCAGTTGGTTGTTGCTGTCTGGGCGTTATTCATAATAGGTGCCATTTCGTAAATGTCACCCTATAATCTTTTTAAAAATAATTATTTAGTAACTTATTCCCTACCCTACCCCTCTACCCCCCGTCAAACAACAAGTAAATAGATATCAAACTAATTTTGAGTTCCGCCACTCAACACGCATTGCCTCGAAAAAGGCGGAAAGCGGGGACAGAGAAAGCAGGGACTAAGCAATGTAGTGTCTTAACATTAGGTTCCTATGATTCCTGCAGTTCCCTCTGCCTATCCTGCCATGTGCGGGATAAAGCGTGAAGCCAAATAAAACTAATATCAAGTCTCCCGCCGCAGCTGTCGTTCCTGCGCATCATCTGCTCGCACGAGCACTACGTGTCGCTGTGCCTGCCGCCCGCGGCGGGGGCGGAGGCCGAGGCGGCGTCGGGGGCGGCGTCCCCCGCGCCCTCCTCGCGCTCGGCTGGCTCCGAGGACGGCCGGCGCAAGGCAGTGTCGCTGTCGGGGGAGTTCCGCTCCAGGCACTACCTGGCGGGCCTGCTGCTGGCCGACCTGACTTCCGCGCTGGAGTTGCAGTATGTATACACACACACACATAGACACACATACATACATCTTCACGCTCTATCTCTAGCGGGATAGTCGGAGAGAATGGAGCGCCAAGCGCCCCCTCCATACCTCTCCCGCCTCGTCCACTGTGATTAGCCTCCTCATACATGCTCTCCGGGGAGACCTCATACTTTTCACGTGACATCCCTTCAGTATCTTCGATACTGTGTTTTTGAAAGTCAACCGAGGTCTCTCCTACCACTTACGAAAGTGTTTTATCTTAATTTTTCTTTGTATATCAGGAGCCCGGTGCTGCAGTGCGCGGCGGTGAACGCCGTGCTGTGCCTCCTGAGCGCGCACGACGCGGACCCGCGGCTCGCGGCGCCGGCGTTGAAGGCGCGCGTGGCGGCGCTGTACCTGCCTCTGCTGGGCGTGCTCATGGACGTGCAGCCGCAACTGTATCGTGGGTTCGATGCCGGGAAAGGTACTTGGGCAATAAGCTAATTATATCTGGGATTAGATGGAAGATGTTTGGTGAAGAGTGGGGTTATTCTCTATTCTGTTATATGCTACTTATCCTGTGTTTATAATTAATGCATTGTTTTTTGTATGAAGTAGTGCATTTAAGAAAAAAATAGTGTATAAAATATATGACTTGTATATACTCAAGTTATATTAATCTTGCGTGGTAATAGAGTAGATGAAAAAGTGATGGCCAAGAAATAGAATGTAATTTTATTCTATATGTACAAAAATGTAGATTTTGCTTTATGTCTGTATGTTAAAAATAAATAAATGGTTTTATTGTTTTCTCAGAAGTATTGCAACTGGATGGTGAGAATCAATTTGGCAATATGTATGCACCGTCGTCACCTGAAGACTTTAAGCAGGTTTGCTCTAACATTATTTGTTTTTAATTACTGAAAAAATGCTAATATAAATTTAGTTTCATATATTTTTTATTCTATGTGCTTGTGTTTTTCTCTGTCCAGAATGGCCGACCACCCTTCAACAGTGAAACCAGTCGTAACCTGCTAATGTGTCTAGTGTGGGTGCTCCGATGGGCCGAAAAAGGAGCCCTAGCGGCCGCCATCGCGGAGCTCCCTCCGGCGAGATTACACTGCTTCCTAGCCCTTATTGATTTATGCTTTAAGTGCCAGGAGTATAAGGTGGGTTTTGCTTGTATGTGGAAGTATATAGCAGGGTAGGCAGAGAAATTAGTGCTTGGACACTCCGTTTTTCGCTTTATGTCAATGGTGTTCAAATGGCAAAGATGTGCAGATACGTAGAAGATAACTTTATACACTACTTACGCGTTTTTTTCATACTGTCAAGAATTAATCTATAGGTAATACGATCTTTGATTTTCGCGATTTTTATATTACGCATAATACGCTATTAATCCGGTTGAATTGTTTTATTTAAAATAGTCTATATACTTGCATTATAGCAATATAGCGTATATCGCTATAATGCAAGTATATACATAGTGGTAATTCATTATTTTATAACGTAGAAAATGGTATTTTTGTTGATAAAACGTAAAGAAGTTTAATAGTTACAATTTGAAAATTTTCGTTCTGCAGGGACGCAAGGAGATATTAAAATGCGCCCAACAGAACGTACGGAAAACCAACGACATAAAGGCCAAGCTGGAGGACGTCATCCTCGGGCAGGGCTCCGCCCGCTCGGACTTCATCATGCGGCGGAAGGGCGGCTCCAGCACGCGCGGCGGCCGCGAGCGCTGGCGCAAGGAGTGGGTGCGCGGGGGGCGCTCCCGCCCCGCCTCGCCCGCGCGCGCCTCGCCCGCGCTGTCGGCCGCGCTGGCGGCGGAGGTGGCGCTGGCGCTGCTGCACGCGCTGGAGCTGGTGGCGCGCGCGTGCGCGCCGCTGGAGTGCGGGCCCGCGGCCTGCAGCGGCGCGCTCGCCGTGCTGCTGCGCGCGCTGCAGCGCAACCAGAGCGCGGCCGTGCTGCAGCACATGTTCGCGTCCGTGCGCTCGCTCATACTGAAGGTGAGTGCGGATTGTTTAACGTTGAAGCGCTTTTCGTTTTTATAAATTTTGGAGTCATGTTGAATAAATGAAATGTATACAGTACTATGCTGTGTCGATTTAGTTTTGTTACTTTTACTTCCTTTGAGAATTTGTAACGTATTTACTTGCAAAAAATAAGAGATATTTTATTTTATATATTTTAAACTAAAAACAATAGATATTATATATTTTTGCATAAGTACTTGAAAAAAATGAATTTAAAACTAAATGAAAACTTGAAAAAAAATGAAAATTACATAATGTATGGTACATTTTCAGACGCCGAAATGGTAGATGAGACTTTCCCAAAGCCACCACCATTTAAATTTAATAATGTAATAAGATTTAATTTAAACACGTATCATAATGTCCATTGTCCACGTGCAGTTGGGCTGGTCGTGGTGTTCGGAGGAGACGGGCCCCGGCACGTGCCGCGTGCTGCTGCGGCACTGCGCGGCGCTGAGCGCCGGCACGCGCGCGCACGCCGCCGCCGCGCTGTACGCGCTCATGCGCCACCACTACCATCTGGGGAATGTTAGTCATCATCACCTGTATATATATATACTATTTATACGACATATTCTTAGTAGGGAAGCGTTGTGGTTCAGAAGAATAGCGTCTGTTTGTAAACGCGACGGTTTATGGGTTTGATTCCCACGAGGAAAACATTTCCACTGAATTGACTTGATTGAAGTACTTAAGTAGAACTATACAAAAAATCAAAATTATTCAACCTAAATCAAACATATATTTATAACACATGTATTTTAATTAAAAAGATACTATCTAAGAGTATACATTCAAACATAACATTTACACAAAATTCAAACAGGCATAACTTAAGAAATAGACATAAACTCGAATTACCTAAAGTCAGAACCTTAAATTATGGACAAAAAAATATACGTTTTGATGGAGTACAACTATACAATGATTTGCCGAACAACATAAAAGAATGTGAATGTTTAAATGCTTTTAAAAATAAACTTAAAAAATATATATTAGATAATATTAAGTAGCACTAGCCATTCCATGTATCAAATATCCAAAAAAAAATTATTTAATCTCATGTAAGTGAACCCATGTATGTTCTTATGAGAATAAAGATCTTTAACCATAAGTGCAAAAATTTTATTCGTCCACAGATATAATTATACACATATGTTTTGCTTATTTAATACTAGATGGCGCTAGGTGTATCCTTATTTTTATATAAATTAATATTTTTATTTCCATTTTCTTCGCTCTGGCAACTAGGCAAAGCGCGACGTTGATTTCCGTCACTCAAGGCCTAGAAAAAAGCGAAAAGGCGGAGAACGAAGTGTATTAACACTAGGTTCCTGCGGTCCCCTCTACCTACCCTGCTTCGAGCAGGATCAAGCTTGCTTAGCTATAAAATAATATATATTCTTAGTACATATGCCATTTAAAGTATTTTGTTTGGTTCGTAGAACTTCAGCCGCGTGAAGATGCAGGTGACGATGTCGCTGTCGTCGCTGGTGGGCACCTCCACCACGCTCAGCGAGGAGTCGCTGCGGCGCGCGCTCAAGACCGTGCTGCTGTACGCGGAGCACGACCAGGACCTGCAGGACACCACCTTCCCGGAACAGGTAAGTCTTTAGCGGAGACGTTGCATTTTTTCATAAGAATTGTGAAATTGTAAATATCTGGCATAAAAAAAAGATAAAGTCCCGCTAAGTTTCTTGCGCCAGTTCTTCTCAGGTCAGAGATATTAACTTTAACGAACCAGTGGTACATTAAATTATTTGACGTTCAAAAAATGAAGCATGTTCTTCTTATTTTGAATAAAATGATTTGATTTTGACTTTGGCATTTATATATTACATTACCATTACATATATTCGATTCCCACTCGCGGAAGATGAATTTTCTATTTCCATTTTCTTCGCTCTGGCAGCTAGGCAAAGCGCGGCGTTGAGTTCCGCCATTGAACACACAGTGCATCGAAAAAAGCGGAAAGCTGGGAAGAGAAAGCAGGGAAACGGAGAGTCTTAACACTAGGTTCCTAAAGTTCCTGCAGTTCTCTTTAAAACCCATAAAAAATATTTACCTACCCATAAAAAATATTTTTTTATTTTTGTTTCATTGTGTGGCGTTACGAAGATAATTTTATATAAATAGTTTAGATTTGATTTTTTTAAGTAAGTAGTTTGTTAGTTTTTATTTTATTTTAAGTTTTGTCGGGCGGGGACGGAGGCAGGGACTAAGCAACGGAGTGTCTTAACACTAGGTTCCCACGGTCAATGCAGTTTCCTCTGCCTACCCTGCCTTGTGCGGGATAAAGCGTGAAGCTTAAAAAAGTTTTATCCTTTTTCTGTATATTATAAACGAGTCAAATTATTGATATATCATTTAGGTCGGTTTCATAAATTTGCTGATAAAGTTACAGATATACAAAATATCCCTCCCTCCCTCCTAAAGCCGTCCTAAAGGTCCCTCGCTAAAGCCGTCCAGGGAAATTTCTGTACGCCATCTCTACCACCTTTGCTCAAGGGAGATGATTCATTGGTCCACGACGCAAAGGAGAAAGCCGACCTCCTGGGCAAATTCTTTGCGTCCAACTCATTCCTGGATGACAAGGGCCAAGACCCGCCGATAATACCACGGTGCAACTTTGTTATGCCGGACATCCGATTCCATCAAAAAGCAGTGCGGTCAGCAATGCTATCCCTGGATCTCCACAAATCGAGTGGTTCTAAAGACGTGTGCTCCGGAGTTGGCACCGGCAATAACGCGACTTTTTCGGCTTTCCTATTCCTCTGGCGTAGTCCCGTCTTCATGGAAGACAGCTTTAGTGCACCCGATCCCTAAAAAAGGTGACCGCTCAGATCCGACCAATTACAGGCCAATAGCCATAACCTCATTGCTCTCGAAAATAATGGAATCCATTATTAACAACCAGCTCCTACGGTACCTTGAGGGTCACCAGCTGCTTAGCGACCATCAGTACGGCTTCCGTCAGGGTCGCTCGGCTGGTGATCTCCTAGTATACCTGACACATCGTTGGGCACAAGCCATCGAGAGTAAGGGCGAGGCTGTGGCTTTTAGTCTGGATATAGCGAAGGCCTTCGATCGGGTTTGGCATAAAGCACTACTTTCAAAGCTACCTTCCTATGGGCTTCCTGAGAAATTATGTGAATGGGTCACCAGTTTCCTAACTGACAGAAGCATAAAGGTCGTAGTCGACGGCGAATGCTCCGATCTCATGTCCGTTAATGCTGGTGTCCCGCAAGGCTGTGTGCTATCACCCACGCTGTTCCTCTTGCATATTAATGATATGCTGCAAATGAGTGGCATTCATTGTTATGCGGATGACAGCACAGGTGATGCTTTATACACCGGCCGCGCCAACATTTCTCGGGAAAACGTCATTGAAAGCCGAACCAAACTTGTGTCTGTAATTGAAACTTCGTTTCAGGAAATATCAGACTGGGGTAAACTAAACCTGATCCAATTTAACCCCAAGAAGACACAAGTTTGCGCGTTCACCGCTAAAAAGCTGCCATTTGTCGTATCGCTCCGTTTCGAAAGCACTCCTCTAACTGCCTCAGCCAATATCGGAATTCTTGGCGTCGACATATCGAGCGAAGTCCAGTTTTGTGATCATCTGGAGGGTAAGGCTAAATTAGCCTCGAAGAAGCTCGGGGTGCTCAATAGATCGAAACAGTATTTCACGCCGGCTCACCGCCTGCAACTTTACAAGGCTCAGGTTCGGCCTCACATGGAATACTGTTCACATCTTTGGGCAGGGGCTCCCCAGTACCAGCTTCTCCCTCTAGACCGCATTCAAAGGAGAGCGACTCGAATTGTCGATTGCGAAAAGATTTCTGATCGGCTCGACTCCTTGGCACTGCGTAGAGATGTAGCCTCGCTATGCATTCTCTACCGCATATATCATGGGGAGTGCTCTGAAGTACTGTTCGGACTGATCCCTGCCGCCTCTTTCCGTTATCGATCTATGCGACAACTCCCCCACCCCCACCACCTTGACAGTTGGCAGAGTACAACTGTACGATTTAGCAGAAATTTTCTGCCCCGCACCACAAAATTGTGGAATGAGTTGCCGCATGCGGTATTTCCGGACAGATACGACCTGCAGACCTTCAAAAAAAGAGCGTATTCCCATTTAAAAGGCCGGCAACGCATTTTGTAGCTCCTCTGGTGTTGCAAATGTCCATGGGCGGCAGTATTCACTTACCATCAGGTAATCTGTCAGCTCGTTTGCCACCTATATTATATAAAAAAAAAAAATAGAAATATTCTCCGTATCTTGCAAATAAACAACAAATTTCGAACAGAAATATCTAGCAGATAAAACTTTCAGCGTTTATCTGAAAAAATTCTAAGGAGCCGGCGAAATTGATCCTTAACAGTTTAAAGAGAGCATGCATGAAGAGGTTAATGACAGTGGACGAGGCGAAAGAGGTATGTAGGGACCGCAGCGTTTGGCGCTCCGTTCTCTCTCTGACTACCCCGCTAGGGATAGAGCGTGAAGATATGTATGTAACAGTTTAAAAATAAGGTTCTCTTTTTATCCACCAGGTAAAAGACCTCGTGTTCAACCTCCACATGATCCTCAGCGACACGGTCAAGATGAAGGAGTTCCAGGAGGACCCGGAAATGTTATTAGATCTAATGCACCGCATCGCGCGCGGGTACCAGCACAGTCCCGACCTGAGGCTCACCTGGCTTAGTAATATGGCGCAGAAGCATATGGAGGTAGGGATTTTGTTTTTACCTTCTTAAATTCAGTTAAATTCTTTGATATAAATAATCTATAGTATCAGGCGTTTTTGTTATTATAACGGAAACTGATAACAAATATGGTAGTCTACGTTTGAGGAATTGGGAAAGTTTAATGTCATATGTTTTAATTTTTTTTATGAAAGCAGTTTTGACATTATATAATTTCGTGTTTAGTTATTATTTAATCAGTTCACATATTGTTTGACTCAATTTTTTTTATAATAATTTTTAAAAGTTATAACTAATTGACTCTATCAATATTCTAAGAATTCTAACTATTTTGATATAAAGCATTTACTCAAAGAAGAGGACCGGGGAACTTAGTGGTCTTAACACTAGGTGCCCGCGATTCCTGCGGTTTCCTCTGCCTAGCCTGCTATACGCGGGATAAAGCGTGAGGACATAAAACCAAAAAAAAATGTAAAACGTGAAGACATAAAAGAAAACAAAAAGTCCCATATCCGCGTGCAGCGCTCCAACCACGTGGAGGCGGGCATGTGCCTGGCGCACGGCGCCGCGCTGGCGGCCGAGCAGCTGCGCGCGCGCGGCCGCGGCGCCGCGCTGCTGCAGCGCGTCACGCACAACGCGCTGGAGGAGAGCGCGCCCGACCCGCTGCCGCACCACCTCACGCACCACGAGCTGCAGGTACCGACACCACCACCACTACTGCCACCACTGAAATGAAACACCCGCTCCAGTCTACTTCAAGAATATCGTTGTCGTTAATAAGTATTGTTGAATAGTAAAAATCTGACAAATTAAAAAAACACAAAAACCTAGATAAAGTCCCACTGAGTTTCTTGCGGCGGATCTTCTGAGGTCATTAACTTTAACGAACCGGTGGTAAATTAAATTATTTGACGTTCATAAAGTGAAGCATATAAATTCTTATATTGAAAAAAAATGTTTGACTTTGACTATCACCACCACTCCCAACACCACTACCACTGCCACCATCACCACCACCACCACCACCACCACCACCACTACCGCCACCAACACTACTATAGCAGTGTATACACATCCCGTGTCCCGCCAGGCGCTGCTGGAGCACGCCGCCAGCGAGCTGATGACCGCCGGCATGTACGAGGCCGTCAACGAGGTGTACAAGGTGCTCATCCCCATCGCGGAGGAGAACCGCGACTACAAGAAACTCGCTAATATACACGGGTGAGGCTTTCGGTTTTATTTCTTTGTTCGTGGGAAGCTTACTGTTAAATGTGTTAGATGTTTATTTAATATTATTATTATTATTTTTTTTTTTACTTTAATATTATTATTATTTTTTTTTTTTTTACTTTATTTTTGTTGTTATCTTTAAAGTTATTGATTTGAATTTTTATAAAAAATTGTATGTTTATGGGAAGAGCGAGTCCTTCTGACACAGGTTTTAAACTTAAAAGAAGGTCTCTGCCTTATGATTGTTAAAGAAATTTGTGAATCAATAAATATTTTTTTTTTTTTTTATTATTTATGCTATGGCGTTAATTGGGTTTCATAAATATGTAAAAAAGCCTAAAATTAACCCTTCTGCTTATTGTTCTTTCTGTCTTCACCGGTATAGGCTAGATTTATATTATATAAAGCTATTAATATTAAATAAAAAAAAACGCAAAATGTAATTTAATGCATTACGAGAGTACCAAGTTATATATTTTTCTCGATATTGAAAATTCTTCTAAACCAGTTTTTCGAGCTAGCTTTAACTACAGATATTCCGAACTATTTTAAAATCTTACAAAAAATAAAAAGATATGTATAATGTGTGCGTGCAGCAAGCTGAACGAGGCGTTCACCCGCATCGAGCAGCTGCACGGCAAGCGCGTGTTCGGGTCGTACTTCCGCGTGTCCTTCTACGGCGCGCGCTTCGGGGACCTGGACGGCGAGGAGTACATCTACAAGGAGCACGCGCTCACCAAGCTGCCCGAGATATTCAGCAGGCTCGAGGTCCGTCATTCATTCATATTAATATATGTATAACGACATGAGGACCGTCGTGACGTAGAGGCGTAGCGTCTATCGGTAGATGCGACGGTTTGTGTGTTCGATTCCCACTCGTCACTAAGTGAGGATGAATGTTTCCTTTTTCTTAGTTCTGAAAACTAGGCAAATGCGGTTTTGAGGCGGAAAGGGGGGCGGAGAAAGCAGGGACTAAGCAATGGAGTGTCTTAACACTAGCTTCCTATGGTTTCTGCAGTTCCCTCGGATAAAGCGTGAAGATATTTTTTCATTTCAAGGAAATTACATATTTATGTTCTGATACTTAGAGGCGATAACGTTGCGTCTTAAATTATTATTAAATTTTTTTCTTCAAAATACAGTGACTTCTATATATATTTAGCTTCACGCTAGTACAAAGTACGTGTGTCTTTACTGTACTTCTACGAACCAGACTTTACTGTACTTCTACGTTCCAGAACTTCTACGGGCAGCGCTTCGGCCCGGAGAACGTGGTGATCATCAAGGACTCCAACGTAGTGGACGTGAGCGCGCTGGAGCCCGACAAGGCCTACATACAGATCACGTACGTGGAGCCCTACTTCGAGCCGCACGAGCTGCGCACGCGCATCACGCACTACGAGCGCAACTACAATATAAGTATGTATTCATATATAAGTGTGCGAGTTCATTTATGTGACTTATTTTTATATATATTTTTTTTAAATTTTGATTTAATTTTTTTAGGGGACTTGCAATTGTACATTAAGTGTTAACTCACTGAATAAATTAAGAGATTATTATTAGTTTATAACGTCCACACGGTTAGACTATGATTCGGTGTCTGATTGTATCATGTTATATAGGTTGACACTGGCCTTTGTCAGTAACAGCATTTTATAAGCTTCCGCAAGTTAAATCAATACCCTGTTGACACGCCTGTGTTTACGTGTTAACAGGAGGGGGTTGTGATAATTTTGTGATTTGTCCGATTTGTGCAGAGCGGTTCATGTACGCGACGCCGTTCACGCTGGGCGGGCGCGCGCACGGCGAGCTGGGCGAGCAGTGCAAGCGCAAGACGCTGCTCACCACCGCGCACCACTTCCCCTACGTCAAGACGCGCATACAGGTACACGCACACACACACACATGTACGTGTGTGTGCACGATACTTCAACTCACTCAACACATACACGACGAATGCACACGATTTTTGTTGACTGAAGGAAACGGAGTATGTCATTTAAAAAAAACCATTATTATATATTTTGCAAGTATGTAATATATTTTCATACACAGGTGGTGCAGAGGACGCAGATCATTTTGACACCTATTGAAGTGGCCATAGAGGACATACAGAAAAAGGTTACATGTCTTTTTTAAAACATTCTTATTCTACAAAATCTTTTTATACGAAAAATCCCTCTAAACGACTATTCATTTTTCTTTTTTTTTTTTCACTTTAATATGCATGAACTTAAACTTTATAATTCTCAATTTAAATACATTTCATTAGGCTCATTTAGTAGAATTTTATCTACATATTTAAATGCTATTAATGCTTACTTCCGAACTGACATCTTTATGTGATTTGACATTTTCAGAATTAAATAATGATATTTATAATTAATTTCTATATTCAGATCAATGAGCTAGCAGCGGCCACGAGCCAAGAGCCGCCCGACCCGAAGATCCTGCAGATGGTGCTGCAGGGCTGCATCGGCACCACCGTCAACCAGGGACCCTTGGAACTGGCCCAGGTGTGCAGAGTGCGGTAGTTTAAGAAATAGTAAAGATTTGTTTCTGGGAGTCGAACCTACGACTTTTGGTCTCGACACATTATTATTAAATAATTAACCATTATATTTATTTATTTATTGCTTTTATTTATACTTTTTTAACATTTAATTTTAATGAAAATTTTTATATACCTACTTTTTTTTAACGTCAAACTTTATTAATGTTAGAGGACTGTCATGACGCAAAGGCGCAGCGTCTGCTTGTAAACACAATGGTTTGTAGGTTCGTTTCCCGCTCAGGGGGATACATAATATTGTTTACATTTTCTTCGCACTACTAACTAGGCAAAGCGCGGCGTTGAGTTCCGCCACTCAATACTTCTAAAGGCGGAAAGTGGAGAGCAGAGTGTTATAACCCTAGCTTCCCACGATTTCTGCGATTCTCTCTTGATTACCCAGTTATGTTAATTTTTTTATTATTAATAATATTATTAGTTAATTGTAGTGAATATGCTTTATTTAATACCTTTACTTATATTTAGGTGTTCCTGGCCCCGGTAGTGGACGGCACTCAGCCACCTACAAGACTCACTAATAAGTTAAGGCTTGCTTTTAAGGACTTTTCTAAAAAGTAAGTCACAAAAATCATATTTTGTTTCATATAAAAAAATCTGTTTTATATTTTATATATACACTGGGCCAAAATACATTTGTTCCTGCACTAAATTGATTTGATAAAAATATTAGTATTTACACTAATGTTATAAAGCTAAAGGGCTTGTTTGATTGAACGTGTATATCTCCGGAACAACTGTTTCATATTGAATTTAGAAATTAGATTAGAGAAATTATTTATTTTTTTTTTTTTTTATTACAAAATAGTTAGCTCTACAGACACTTGGTCCGTACCCTTTTTTAACTTACACTATATGTTCTTATTACAAATATTGATTATATTAATACATAGAATTAATATTTATCATAATGAACATCTATAATAATCTTTACATTTTTTTTTATATTTAATATTACTTAGAATTAAGGCTATGGCTGATAAGCGAATTACATAAGTCTATACGTAGAGAAGAGAAATTATTTAGATTGTATGTAATGAAGTTAATAGAAGGATGGTCTAATTGCACCATAATATTACATATTTACCATACTTAGTACTGACGCGTATACATTCTAGACAATTCATGGACTTAATAGAGAATAAATGATATTTGACATTAATTTTCACTTAAACATTTACAAAAATTAAGTGAATGTATGCAGTGTAATTAAATATAACATCTAGACAAAACCAATTCGGTTTTTTATGATATTCTATACTAAATTGTAACATACTAATAAATAAAAGAAAAATTAAAAAAAGAAGTCAATTATATTCTAATCTAAGGTAAAGCTAAGTAAGTAAATCATATTTAAAGCTTTCCCCCATTAGCTAGATTAACGACACAATATGCTGTATGCAACGTGGTTCATTATAACTAACGCGATAGTTGCAGAAATATACATATAACTGAAGACATGAGTGGATGAAGGAGTTATGTTACATTTTTTGTAAAAACCGGTTTTTATGCTGAATGAGGGAGTTATGTATATATTTTATTTAAAAATTACTAATTGGTATATCTTTATCTTATTTTTAGACTTCATATTATTAGTTCATTATATTAACTTCAATTTGACGCAAATAGTTATGTAGATATTTAGCAATAAAATATCCATTGTCTCAGCATTTCCAAATGTAACATATCCCCTTCATCCACTCATGCCTTCAACTGTATTTAAAGCTAAAGTAAATGATATGTGACCGCGTCCTCAGATGCCACGACGCGCTGCGCAAGAACAAGAACCTCATCAGCAGCGAGCAGCGCGAGTACCAGCGCGAGCTCGAGCGCAACTTCGCGCGCTTCACGGAGCGCCTCGCGCCGCTCATACTGGCCACGCCCTCGCACGTCACGCACCTCACGTACGTAGTGCAGTCTCTGGGTTCGATTCCCGCGAGGGGAGGCTGGATGGATGAGATGGATGGTGCCTCGGAATTGGCGGAAAGCAGGGACTAAAGAATGGAGTGTTTTAACACTAGGTTTCTATGGTCCCTGCAGTTCCCTCTGCCTACCCTGCCGTGTGCGGAATAAAGCGTGAAGACTTAGAAATAATATTGAAAGATTAATTAGGAGAAAAGATTAAAATAACTTGGTCTGGATTTTCATCCAGATTTTGGTTTATTCAAAACATATAGTAGTAAGTAATTATAAATATAACGGTGACACTAAAACAAAAACAAGTGCACGAAGGTAGTTAATATTACATAAATAATTGCTCTTATAAAACTGACAGGCGTTCCAACAAATTTCATCTCAATTGGCTATAGTTTCATCTGTTTATAAACAGATGAAACTATAGCCAATTTAAATAGATATTATCGTGAGGAAAGATGATTTTATAGAAAAGAGTTGTTTTTATATTTTGATATTTTTTAACTTTCTGCTTATTTATCAATAAAAAGTAACCTATGTTCATAATCGTCAGTTAAGTAGATTTACCGTGAAAGCGTAACAAACAAATAAACTTGTATTCGCAATTTTAATAATAATAAGAATATTATATGAGACCTTTTACCCCCCTTTCCTCTCATATTTACAATAAAATTACAATAAAAAGGAGCCTATGTTACTTTTTAGAGCTTAAAATCAGTGTATTTGAAATTTCATTAAAATCAGACCAATAGTTTTTTAGTTTATTCAATACAAACAAACTAACTTATAAATCTGTTCTCATAATATTAATTTCTTATTAATATTAGTTTCTATAATATTAGTATATATGTAATTGTTATATGTTTCAGAAATGGTTTAAGTAAAGCAGACTACAAATACCAAGCTTGAAGCGGCACGAGACAGAAGCGAGAGCCAAGGATGAGAAAAATATACTATATATTTTTTTATATATCATTATGTCATTTATATACTCAGTAGATGGTAGATGTAGCTCTCATACAGCCAAAGACGTTTTGCATATTAATTGTGAAATGCAAAAGAATCCTCTAAAATGCTAACAACGATATAAGTTGTATAAAAGCATATAAGAATTTCAACGCGGCGTGATGTAGAACGCATGCTCAGTGGTGAGAGCGCCTGCACGGTTCGCAGGAAGGCGCGGGTTCGAGTCCCGCTGCGTTCAAATTTTTATGTTTTCTTTAAGTATTTTTTAGCCTCCAAAAAGTTTCTAATTCAACACAAAATAACATGACTTGATTTTCTTGATTTTTTAAAAATAAGCTTAATGTTGAATTTGTCACATATTTCCATATTAAATATATTTCTTATGTACAAATTAAATCTATTTTTCACTGGAATAATTACTTTTTAAGTGTGTTTAGGACCTTTGTTTGCTGTCTATAGTAATACTTATATAACTTAAGTAACTAATAAGCTTCGTATGAGTACTTTTTCTAATTTAATGTGATTCTCATATATATTTAGGCCCAAAACTAGTAAATATCGATTGAGTGTCATTTTAATATGCATCAAGATCTCTTTTATTGACCAATGTCTAATAAACTATGTAACTACGATGTATAAATACGCATTACGTTTTCCTTTATATTATTATTGTGTTCTTAAATTTAATATCGCACAATTTAGAGCCCATACTTATAAGCGATAAGTAACTCATTTTTAAATTGCTATTTTTTGTGTGGTGTTATAAACATATGTATGGAAATGTGACAGTTCCGTGTATATTGCAATTAAAAATTATGGAGGGAATAATTCACGATGTTGACCCACCATCCAAGATCCTCATCAGCATGAGGATCCAGCAACATTGTGTATAAGTTGAAAAAGTGTTCACTTGTAAATAGCATATTATTGTCGCTACTAAAGCAAGTGGAAATAATATAAAAAATCACAATCACAATTTATTTTATTATGTGACACAATTTCAATATACTGAGTTGGTACTCCTTAGGTCCATATTTGAAATCTAAAATTATTTTAACTCGTGTATTTGGTCAATTTTTAAATTGATTTATCCTAAATTGTCAAATGGATTGCATTGTCTTCTTGTATTCTCTCTCTCTCTCTCTCTCTATCTCTCTCTCTCTCTCTCTCTCTCTCTCTCTCTCTCTCTCTCTCTCTCTCTCTCTCTCTCTCTATCTCTCTCTCTCTCTCTCTCTTACAAGTATTTGAAGCACTCATTTTTATAAGCAAAAGTAATTAACTTTATAGTTACTAAGCAAATTCTTGTAATTAATTATTTAAATATTTTGAAGTTGCATTAGAATAATTGTATATTAATGTACAGCTTCTCGTTTCCAGTATATAACAAAGTGGACAGAGAGAACCTAGTGCTAGGACACTGTTCCTCGCTTCCCTCCCATAATGGGCAGATTGATGAAGAATGGCGGTGTTTGCTTTATCTTAAAAGAAACTATTCCCCCGAATCGGAATCCAACCTACGACCATCGCATTTGCAATTAGGCACTGTTTCTAATTTTGATTACAACATATAATATGTTACTAATTAACAGTTATTGCCTATTATATTACACTTTAGCCCATATTTTGCTTTACTCGCTGACTATTTCAAGCAATTAATTAATAATTATTAAATAATCATAGATTTATTTTATTTAGTATTCATGTGTGTAATTACATAATACACATGACATCATTTTTTAGATATTCTTTCTCATACATTTTGTACACTTGTAAAAGGCACATTTAAATATTTTGTCTATAGCAATGCTCTTCATATTCAAATATATGTATTTTACTTTTTTGCTATATAAATTATATTATTTATTTATTTCAAAAAGTATTGATCTACAATTCAATTCCATCAGATTTCTTACATTATATTTTATTCTATAAATTCGAAATAAAAGTCGTTAATTATATTAAGCACAATATATTCAGCTTATTGTATTACAATTCAGAGCTCAACTTTGACATTTACATGTTTGAACCCCAGACCACCTCACAGAGCTGTCATATGATAAAAATTGTTTACTTTTTTAATTATATTGAATATTTATTATTAACTGAATGACATAATATGACAAATCATTGTCATTGAAAACGTATATAGTACTTTTATAGTAGGCGATGAAGGCAACAAAATTTCTATACAGCAATTTTGTTAGGAACTTGATTAGCAAATTAGATTCTTTATAGGTGATAACTGTTTCTTAAAATATTTTAGTAGGAATGTTCTTGTTGCCACACTTTACATTGTATAACATCAATAATAACTCAAATTAAACACATTAAATATAAGTCGAAACTATTAAAAATCTGACATGCTCATCCAAGACTATAAAGAAACTTCTAAACTTGCTTTCCTCAAAGTTATCTATATTATGAGATAAGCCCTAACTATACTTTATAATTTTATTATATAACAGCTCCAACATTAAAAAATTACATTCATTCATATATATTTAATTACATATCTTTGAAAGATAGCCACTCGGCAAACTTCCTAAATCAGTTAAGTAGTAAAAGTCCAATATCTGTAATGATCACAGTCACTTGTTCACTCCGACTCGGCCGGGGTGTGCCACGTCAGCCGCTCTTCATAGAATGCTATTACCTGTGCACATTTATTCAATCGTTTATATCATTTTGTAATATTTTAACTCAAATTATGTACCTTTTTAGTAATTAAAATGTTTATACACAGTCGAATTTTATTTTAACATTATACAAATTTTACTTGAGGACCGTTGTGGCGCAGAGGCGCAACGTGTGCCTGTAACCCGACGGTTTCTGGGTTCGATCCCCAGTCGGGGAAGATGGATTTTTCTATTTCCATTTTCTTTGCTCTGGAAACTAGGCAAATCGCGGCGTTGAGTTCCGCCACTCAACACGCAATGCCTCGAAAAAGGCAGAAAGTGCGGACGAAGAAAGCAGGGACTAAGCAACGGAGTGTCTTAACACTAGGTTCCCACGGTCCCTGCAGTTCCCTCTGCCTATCCTGCCATGTGGGATAAAGCTGAAGCTAAAAAAAACAAAATTTGACTTGCATTTTTTCTTAGCTTTACGCTTTATCCTGCTTATAGCAGGGTAGACAGAAGGATCCGTACATTCCCTGCTTTCCGGCTTCTTTATAGGGTGTTGCGTGTTGAGTGGCGGAATTCAGAGCTATGCGATGCTAGAGCGGAGAAAATGGATGTGAGAAGCCCATTTTCCCTGAGTGAAATCAAATCTACAAATCATCACATTTGTAGACAGACATCGCATCTCTATGCTATGATGAAAGAAAAGAGGTTTTCTTTCTTTTTTTCTTAACTTAATGTACATATTTGTGTAGAACTAAAATTTTATTTTTCATTAATATGAAGAAAATACAAAATATTTTTTTTATAGTAGTAATGATTTTCATATTGAACATAAATAATAATCTCACCTGTTGAGGGCATTTTACATTTGCTACTTTGGCAGGCACTAACTCTGCCTCATCAGAATCTGCCCACTTCACCAGGAACATCAATTCTCCTGTAGCATCTGATGCTCCTACAATTTACATCATAAATAAATAAAGATTACTTTGCAATGCTTTATAAAAATATCTATAAAAGTTATGACTTATAAGAAAAGTTATACCAAATGTTATCATTCAGCATTTGAGAAGTGCAACTGCAATTACATGCCAGTATGCAATAAAGACACAAAAAAGCCTGTACATTTACAAGAATCTGAAAATAAGTCACCTATAATTTTCTCTGCTTTCAGTCCTTTATCAAAACCTGATTTTGACTTATCATCTTTCTTTTCTTTCTTTGACTCTTTGCTTTCTTCTATGGATGATACACTTGTACCTCTTCCTTTGTGACTAGTTGTGCTTCCATCATCACCAGAGTCCCTTCTGCGCTTCTTTGACTTATCAGATTCTGATTTTTTAGCCTTTGCCTAAAAATGTAAAATGTTGCTTTAAAAATTACTTTTTTTACAACACTAAATGAATTTACAAATATTACTATACTATTAATAAGAAAACCTTAAATGCTGTATAGTTTCAAAATGTATACCTCTTTTTCTTTCCTTTTATCTTCAAAAGCCTTTATTAACTCTTCACAATCTAAATTTTCTTCTGGCTCCCATGTACTGTCTTCTTCTTTGTACCCTTTCCATTTTAAAAGGTATTGCACCTACACAGTGAATATAGAATGTTTACATTATTTATTTTTTACTATAATAACATTTAATAAGGTATGATACAACATATCTAAATTCATAAATTAATTCATTTAAATATTAATAATTATGGAAAGAGGTGACATGAGTTAAAACTGCTGACAATTACATTTTAAATTTATAAGAAATAATTTATAGCCGGCATCATAGCCGAAACAATATTAATAGAAATGAAAATTTACAAAATATGATAACATGTATTAATACGATTCTTATTCCTCTTCCCAAATGAATGAGATTTGGCCCATACTTGTGTATAATACTCAAATTTTCATATTTGAATAAGTAAAAAGTTATTTCACAAACCTTTCCTTTAACTGTTCTTTTATTTAATACTTTTTCTACAACATATTCTTCTTCACTCGATCCCTCACTGGTCTCAGCTTTTTTGTCTTTTCCCATTTTAATTAATTTGATATGCACAAGACAAATAAATATACCCTTGATGCGTTATTAAAGAAAATGTTAGAAACAAAAGCCCAAAATGGCGCGCGGCGCGCAAGATGCAATCACCACAGATTAAATACAACACAATTTCAAATTTAGAGAAATTGACAGATGTATGTGGGTTTAATTTTTAATCAAATAAAAGTAGCCATTCTTTTTTTATTTTATACAATATTGTTTCCATGTATAGCAGTTTGCTATGTAGCTATTTAGAATGATTTACAGCTTTCTTAATTTTTTTTTTTCAGAATAGTCGTATTGATTAGAAATAATTTGCAAATCATCATATAAGATCTAAAAATTTACATAATAATTAAAATAATTAAGTAAATATTTATAATATTTATAAAGTTACCGTAATCGTTAACGTTTCTATAACTTTTAATGCTAACTTCACTATAATTTAATATTCTCGAATACTCGATTGACTTGGGTTGTCATAACATTGAGCCGCCGCAATTCGCCTCAGTTTCAGTCCGTTAACTGACTGATTAGGACATTTTGAGCAGCTCGCGTAAACACTTGAAACTAGAACTGCTGTGTTACAATATTCGTATACGAAAACGTATATTTTCGAATACTATCGCGTATTTCGGATGAAACAATTAACTAAAATATAAAGTGTCCAATAGTTATTAGTTAAGTGAACTGATCCAAAGTTTTTTTATAGATTAAATATTGAAAGACTGCAAGATAACAAGTTTTTGTGTCGATTTGAGTGGTTTCAAATTGACTTTGACGTCACGAGAAACAACCAATCAGTAATCAGTTGGCGCCAAATATTATGTAGTAGAGCGTGTTTATGATTACAAAACATCAAACAACTGTTGCTTGAATCCAATGTTGAATGGGGACCACGTGAGCGCGTGTCGGAACTATGCTTTTGAAATGTACTGCCGACGGGAGACGCATTAAAGTCAACGGAGCCCCGATCAGCCAGAGCAATGTGGCGAGAGGTACGTACAAAATACAAATAACCAACCATATTACGCATTACAAAAATGTTTCTAATCGTAAGTAGCGTTTATTATATAAATGCTGCTATCTAGTCGGTAAAAGTAGATAATATATCTTCGTTATTTAATTAACAAGTACAAAGCGGTGCGCAAAGAATATTTAATTACCTCGAGAAACTTGTCTGACTGAGGGCCGTCGTGGCGCAGAGGCGTAAGCATCTGCCTGTAAACGCGACGGTTTGTGGGTTCGATCCCACTCGGAGAAGAGGGATTTTTCTATTTCCATTTTCTTCCCTCTGGAAATTAGGCAAAGCGCGGCGTTGAGTCTGCCGCCACTCAACACGCAATGCCTCGAAAAAGGCGGAAAATGGGGACGGAGAAAGCAGGAACTAAGCAGCGAAGTGTCTTAATACTAGGTTCATATGGTTCCTGCTCCCTCTGCCTAGCCTGCAATATGCGGGATAAAGCGCAAAGTTAAAAAAAGAAAGAAGAAACTTGCAGATACACGTTTTACAATTATCAAGTAATAATACTGTTAAATACATATATAATGAGATGCGATGTAAATGTTTTAACTTTATTATTACTTCCACGTATAATATAAGCATTTGAAAGATTATAATAATATTCTAATTATAAAGTACAATTAAGATATAAGACTCTATGTATGCTGATTACGCTTAAGTCTATTTTCGTATACACATTTATGTAAATTGTAAGTAAATATCTGTTATCTATATATTTAAACAAGACTGTGGGTCTTTATTTATCTAAAAATAAATAAATTAAATAATTCAATCTTCACAGCTTAGAGCTTACACGTAACTCTGTCTGCATGCTTGCATATGTGAAGTAGGCTTAGTGATGTTTTAGTTTTGCCTTTTTATGGTGTGGAATAGCTAATTGTTGTAACATTTTAAGCCTAAACGTTATTTTTATATTATTATTTAACTAAGAAATTCACATTTAATTTTAACTCCATATTTAAAGCTATACTAACAAGGTATATCATCTAACACAATAATTCTTACATGATCTACAATTCCTTGATATAACGGTCGTAGGATAATGTCTAACATCTTATCGTTACGCTTATATTAGTACGTGAGTAATAAAAAAATATTTATAAAAAGTATATATTATAAATTGAAATAGAAAAACAATAATTTTCTTACATTATGTTGACATAATTTTTTTATTATATCATTTTCTCATATTATTTGTTTTGCAACACAATAATCTATATATAACGTTATTGTTTATTTTATATATTATCTGTGCAACAACATTGCACAGATAATACCGCTCTGTTAACTAAATGCGTACATTAATATGACTTGCTGAATTATTTTTAACATTTTATTTCTGTTACCTCAAACAATTTAAAGCATAGTATATAGAAGTCATTTGAGTTATAAATAGAACAAGTTGTGGCACGTAGAATACAAGACATCCTTGACTTGTCACTTTAATATGAAAAAAAAAACATAACATATTCGTGATCTTTTTACATACATCCATACATATAAAATCTCAGTGTCTTAAGGCCTCTTAAAAAACAACAAATATAACAGTGTCAAAATGAAAGTAAATTGATAATTCTTGTCTAACTAACAATTATGATCATGTATACGTAAGTAAGACGGTGATAAAAAAAAACGTATTATACTTAAAGACCTCACTTAGCTTAACGGCCTTATTCATAAAAAAGTCTTATAGAACGTTTTAAGCATACTTTAGTTAACACGCTCTTTAGGCTTATAGAACGTTCGATAAATGTTTGTATTCATAATCCTTCTATAACTGAAGTGTCACTAATTTGATTTATACGTTCACAATGTTGCCACTATACTGAAGTCGGTCGACTTGTTGCCGAAAATACCAGTAAATCCACAGATGATAAGTGACAAACGCATTGACATAGTACGACCACAGATAATATTACGTACAAAAATATATTATTGGATCTGGCTTGACATATACCGGCTTGATTTACGTCGTTGTTATCACAAAAACACGAATGTTTATTTTATTTTAGTTTATAAACTTACCTAATTTTTAAAAAATAAAATCAAAAGAAGTAAAACGACAAAGAATTGAAAATTGTTTAGACGTGGACAAGTTTTACCTATGTTCTGTGCACCTTTCTTATGTAGAATTTATTTATATTATTATTAATAAACTTGTTAATAACTAAATATAGTTAATAAATATCGAACAAAATGTCAATTGTTATATTGTTTTGTTTACGAAACTGAAATTGACACTCTTGATGACAAGCGACTCGACGACGTCATATCAATGCTTATATTAGTATGAGCTATAATCAGCTGTTATATGAATCGGCCATCTTTGGACGTTAAAACACTCTTATAGTAGGGTTCTAGGCTCTATAACATTATGATAGGTTTATAGAACTGATTGGCACTAAAATGCTGTTATGAATAACGTTTTTTGACAACTGTACTATATCGAGTCTTTAAACGTGCTATAACTTTTTATGAATAAGGCCGTAAATATACATCTTTGTTTCTAACAAATACTGCTTTAGTTAGTCTACGAATTTACGCGTTTTCCCGTTATCACGTGGTATCCCGATTATCATGTGGTATCCGTTCTCGCAAGCAGCGGGAATCTAGTTTAAACCCCAACACTCTGTTCTTGCCTCTGCGCCTGTGTCTTATAAAAAATAATAATAATAATAATAATAATGCATTCCCTTGCAATTCTCTTTACTTCAACCTCATGGTGTTGTTCATATAATAAATAAACATTTTCTTTAGTAATCAACTGTCGTACTTTCAATTATATTGCTATAATTACTTATAATATAAAATATATAAATTCACAAGTCGAATGTCCTTTGTACTATATATACAAAGTGTACATTTTCCATCGGGAGACCAGTTGCCTTGGAAACAGGGATTCGCTTTGAGATTAAAGCGTCGACGAAGAGCTTCTACGAAGGTCGCTTGTTCAGCGTGTATTGTCAATTGTGTGTTAATTTTTCAAAGTGATTTTCACGTAAAAGATTTAATAAATTTGTATTTTTATAATCATTTATATATAAATGTCGTATATATTTTATTTAACCTTAATTAAAAGAATAAGTAATCTTGACGCATTATTTGACAAAGTTATAAGTAAGTAATTATTTCGCACTTTTAAAAAAAAATTTGAACTAAAATGGAATCGAAAAATGAGAATTCTCTCATTGAAGGAGAAAATAAAAAATACAATTTAGAGGCAAATAATATACCAAATATATAAATCTAATGTTGTACCTTACTCGTGTATATAGTTGTTATAGTTTTAAAGCAATAAAAATATATATATCCACTCTACTGTATTCTGAAATCTGAATTTATTTTGCCCATTTTAAAGGGCATCAAGTCCTGAGCTGCACCAGACAGCAAATACCTCCGGCTACGCCACTGCGACATAACTCTCGTCTCGTAACTGAACCGCGATACTCCTAAAATAGTAACTTATTAGTAATAAGTGGGGACGGAGTAAGCAGGGACTAAGTAACGGAGTGTCTTAATATTAGGTTCTTATGGTTCCTGCAGTTCCCTCTGCCTACCCTGCCATGTGCGGGATAAAGCGTGAAGTAATATAAGTCACTTTTATATTATGTTATAACTCTAATAAATAAAAAGGAATTATTAAGAAAGGCACTGCTACGACTAAGTGCGGCGTTAAGTAACGCCCTTTAACATACAATGTTGAAATGCTACGTTAGAAAGACAAGAACGGAGTGACTTGACACCTTCTAGTATCTATCTAAGCCATAAAATATGCTATATATGAACTGAATTATAGTTTTTTTAATACAATATGTATAAATTCAAATGACATTTTAAATTTGAGCGCATATATTAATGTAAAGTATTATGGTAATTAGCTATTTGACAGTTTTATGCTATATTAAAATTGTAATATATAAAAGATTCAATAAAAGTATGAACTGTGGTGGTAACTAACTTCATTTGTATAGAATGTCATGTTAAAATGGTCACACTTAAAGAGACGTAATCAAAGACGACAGCAAAATTAAATAACCAAATAAATTAGAACATTGCCCGCTTCCACATCAGTAAGAGCAACAAACAGGTTAATTTTATTTTAAGTGATAGCGCTTATATGTGAAAATAACCTAAGGCTTATTTATTTATACAGTTTATATCGGTCAATATTATTGGTCTCAGATCAAAGAAGCCACAGTTCCGGCTCGGCGTTGTGCGTTAGCGACATTGACTCCCCATCGGCTTAACTACCTACCAGCAACCGTAAAATAGAGCGTACACTATGATATATATATATATATATATATATATATATATATATATATATATATATATATATATATATATATATATATATATATATATATATATATATATATATATATATATGTCTTTTATGTATTGTTAATATGTTTATCGCCACATCTAAGGCCATCGCAATTACCACCTGCAAATAATTACCTCTCTCTAACAAGAACGCGACTTTGAGGAATACGACAGGTTTACTCAAATAATCGAACAAAAACGTTAATAAAGTCTTTTAAATTATTTCGTTTTAACTTAATACTTTTTATGTAAACCATTTTAATTTAATATAGTGAATGTAACATACAGCTGTGCTCTCGAAACAACTTTCTTACAACATCCAAAACAAATAAAACGTGTACGCGATAGCCGCTAACCCAATTATAGAACGATTAAGTCAATACTTCCATTTTTATTTACTTATGATATACTTTCGAATCAATTATTAATACAGTGCCAACATAATTTGTTCACTAAACACATATAACCCTTCCGAATAACGTTGTAATGGCGCATGTAGTATCTTGTTACAGTAGAGTAAATATTCAATTGGTCGGTTATCACTGTGATAAGACGGTTATCAGGCGCACGCTATCAGGGGTCAGACAGGCAGCCGCTCTGTTTACACCAAGATACGGCCACGCGAGAATCATATGACAAAGGCTGGTTAGCACTAGATATTTACCTGTCGATTTCATTCGATTATCGTTATCAGTTTAGTGATGCCATGTTAAAAATCATTTAATGTTAATTAAAGAAATTATTTGTTCACGTTTCCGTAGAAATAGTCTTGAAATATATTACATGTTATTATATATATATATATATATATATATATATATATATATATATATATATATATAGATATATATATATATATATATATATATATATATATATATATATATATATATATATATATATATATATATATATATGTATATATATGTATATGTATATATATATATATATATATATATATATATATATATATATATATATATATATATATATATATATATATATATATATATATATATATATATATATATATATATATATATATATATATATATATATATATATATATATATATATGTATGTATATATATATATATAGATTGGGATTTTTTAATTATGACATTGTAATTATAACCTCAAAAAAACGATATAAATATATTTTGTTATTCGATATTCGGTACCGCGGACTACTGCAAAGTAGTCGACATATCGAATTATAAATTGTACTTAGGTTACCGATGTCTGTTAAAAATTAATTCGTTTACTATTCCCAACCAATGTCATGATAAAAATCATTATATTTGATTAAATAGTGTTTAAATGAATGTAATAAACTACATATACACATTATTTATCAACTTGGGCTTGCCCTGTACATAACGCAATAATCGATATCTTATAGTGATTCGTCTACTCGGATATGCCCGAGAATAAATTTAATGATAGTCATCAGTTAATCCCATTTTCTGTCATAATATTATCAAAGATCATAGAATATTGAAAAAAATAACACTGAATTATACATATAATATATAAATATATGTATTTTTCGTCGTAAGCTTTTACTTTATGCGATATTTGCTCATCGATTTTTAATCGAATGCTTTTACTAAATCAATGAAGCTTAAGTTAGAAGGATCTGTATCTAATTGAATGAAGGGAAGCCACAGATAAGATAATCAATTTGGGCGCCACCATTGGGAGTCGTTGACCGGCGGCGTCAACCCGATACCTATGCATTTATCAGTTGCATTCAGTATGACGCTGGAATCATTTTTAGATAATTTTACTAAATATAAAGTTATTTCTATTTATTTATTTAGTATATTATGAGAGTTGTGTAAATATTTTTGTTCATTTTTATTTAATTAAGTATTTACTAATGAACGTAGTTGTTGTTATTATGGCAATATGTTTAAATGTATTATTGTATAATTTCAAAGACCTGCTTAGGAAGGTAATGCTATGATATATTATTAATATATTAAAAATATACTACTTATTATCACGTTTTGCGTATTAACAGGATATATAACAAAGAGCCGCATCATTTTGAGCCCTTTTACTTGTAATAACAGTATATGTTACCGCCACATATTCTTTAGTTACATATTATAAAACATATATTGTTATTTATTAACAATTAAAGTTGTTGTGTTTAATAATCCATTTATTAAGAAAGGCTTATTAACTTATCACACCTATTAAACGTCATATGTTATAGTGTATGTTATATTAATTTCTATATGACAAAGCGGGAATAATATGAAAGCTATCGCAGGTAAAAGCTATATCAAAATATATTTCAATACCGTACCATTCAGTTTCAGTATTAATTATATTTATACATACAAATATATAGGAATTTGATTTAATTTGCATTATGGCTGAAAATTGACTTATTCAAATAAGTTTTCATGTTTTATTATCATATACAGAAAATTTTTAACACTTGTAATTTACACGTATGAATCGTATGGACGAAGGCTGAAATACGAATCGGTTCTTTGTTTGTTATACTAATGATATGCTTACAAACTACATAAATGAGTTTTGTCATCTTTGAACGAATGTAGCTTTTTGTTATTTAATATAAGGTACAGTCTTTATGGAGTAAATAATATAACTTATGTCCCTATAATTAAAAGTTAGTTTAGATATTTTGGGTTTCTAATATTTTTTTCTCGATATGTAATTTTTGTTTAAGCGTTTTCTTCTAAGTTTTATAGTAATGTTATGGTTAACAACGGTTGATTTATATTTTTAATCAATTCTGCAGTGTTGATTTTTGTAGACTTCAAAAATTTTAATCTTTTAAAAACATATATTAATTTACTAACCATATTTATAGAGAGATTGACGATAATCCATTTAAATTTATGAGTAAAAATATATGCTTTAAAAATTAGTAGCAATTTATTTATTATCGTTTAAATTATTAATAAATTCTGGTACGTGCATCCGATCTTATAAAGACATCTTTACAAAATTAAATTATACATCGGGCAGTGTCAATGCAAGTTAGCAAGAATATGACTTCAGTGATGGACGTGATCCTTCCTATTATTTATTTATTCCCTCACGTGGGAATCGAATACACAATCAACATGCTTGCAAAAAAAGCGCTCCCATTACGCCTTGATACCTGAATTATGCAATATAATAATATACATTTAAGATACACTATTATTAAGTTTAGTCTTGTTATTTTACTTATAATAATCGTTTTAAGGTCACATTTTTATATCAACTAAATTAATTCATTTTAATTCTAAAGTTGCAAGATGAATATATCGTGTGAACTGACATTATTTAAATTTATTCAGGATTTTATAAACTCTGTATTTAGTGTATTTTATTGTGAATTTAAATATATTTAGTAAATGCCTTGATTTATCATTTATGTCGTTAATACGAGATCGTTAGGCACTCTGTGATTGTATCTGAGTTTAGTTTTGCCTAGCTAATTGAGCTTTAAACTAAATTAAATTAAAAAAAGAAACTTGATGTAAATGTATCCACTTAGTATTAATAATATGTTGCATACAAAAAATTAAATGCCCGCAAAAAGTTTGTTCGAAGACGACGAAATTCAGTTCATACATTTTTTAACTCATAACACCAATAAGGCTTGTTGTTTAAATATGAAAAATCTTGATATTGTAATGAAGAAAATCTCAAAAGCGGGGACGGAGAAAACAGGGACTAAGCAACGGAGTGTCTTAACACTAGGTTCCCACGGGCCCTGCAGTTCCCTCTGCCTACCCTGCCTTGTGCAGGATAAAGCGTGATACTAAAAAAAAACAAAAAAAAATCTCATTGAAATTTTTTAGTTTATGCTTAAATATTATTTACATATTTTTTGTTTATAATACGTAAAAATTGTCATCCTTGTAATAATCTGTAACAAGCTGTCCGTACACAAGATTGAAGATGTTCTCCGGCCTTCGTTATCTTTACGTAATGACATGAATGAGAGAGCACATTTTAATCATTAGTTTTCTCTTGAAGAATTACGTTACAACCATAGTGTATTTTTTGTATTTTCTATAGTTCCTGTATAATATTGTAGAAGTCTAATGGCATTGTTAGTTTTATATATATATATATATATATATATATATATATATATATATATATATATATATATATATATATATATATATATATATATATATATATATATATATATATATATATATATATATATATATATATATATATATATATTATATATATATATATATATATATATATATATATATATATATATATATATATATATATATATATATATATATATATATATATATATATATATATATATATATATATACATATACATATTGGAATGTAATAAATTGTAGCTTTTATGCAAATCGTACATAAGAGAACTATAGAACGTGACATAATGTTTAGAGTATGTACTCCGATGTTACGATAGCGTTAACAATAAACTGATAACGTGCGTATTTCATGGCGGCGCCAAATGCTAATTATTTATTTATTTATTTATTTATTAGGACAACCAACAGTAGATACAATAATACATTTAATAATATAATAACTTGAACTTGAACATGGAAAATGTTCTACTAATTAAAGGTAGTCTCAGCATGCATTTATAATATTAAAATACACATATTCTATAACATAGTCTGAAGCAAAAACAAATAAATGTAAAAATTCCGCATTGACATGTTTTTAATATGTAATTTTAATGGAATTGTTAATTCCATTAAAATTACATATTAAAAACACATAAGAAATTGTTAAATAAACAAGAAATATTATTAATTAATAATTAGAAAAGAAATATTAAAACATTAACCATCTAAACAAAAATAACATTAATATTAATTTTTATATTTCTATAGGTTACAACATTATATTAAATTAATTTAAGTTAGGAGTAATAATAACAATACATTATATCACTAATTACAACTGGGCTGTACAAATAAAATCTTTAATTTTTTTAATAAACACAGAGCGCGTATCATAGCAGATGTCTAAATCCTTAATTTGCTTACAAATACTAATATATAATAATGATAACCTCGGAATAATAGAATTTTTACCAAATTGCGTTCTATATGGTCGGTTATAGAAGAAATTACTAAGATTACGAGAATTATTGCGTGGGACGTTTATGCAAAATCTTGATAAGAGTTCTGGACAGTCTATATCATTATTGAATAAATTAAATAAAAATTTCATTGATAAGAGTTTGCGTCTATTTTCCAGGCTATGGATGTTGAAATATTTGCATCTTTCATTATAAGTACTCAAATTTATTCTAAGCCTATATGATAATTGACGAAGAAACTTTTTTTGTACTCTTTCTATTCTGTTTATATGAAGTTTTGTAAATGGGGACCAGATTGAACAACAATAGTCTAATCTGCTACGAACGAAACAATTAAATAGCGTTAATGCAGTAGTAGAATGTTTGAAATCTTTGGAGCGTCTCAGAACAAAGCCGAGAGATCTGTTTGCTAAATCAAGAGTTTTGTCTATATGTTCCTTAAAATTTAATTTTGAGTCTAATATAATCCCTAAGTCGTGAATTTCTTTAACTTCATTAAGTTCCTCACCATATATATAATATTTTGAAGGAGTAATGTTCTTTTTACGGGTAAACTTTATGTGATGACATTTGTTGATATTCAAGACCATTTTATTTTTATCACACCAATCGACTAGTTGATGTAGATCTTCTTGTAGCAACACTACATCTGACTCATTGGTAATTGTTTTAGTTAGTTTTAAATCACCAGCATATAAACTCGCGTAAGAATTTTAAATATAGTTACAATATCATATATAAATATATTGAAAAATAGTGGCCCTAGGTTAGATCCCTGTGGTACACCTGAAGAGGCTATAAATGGTGTTGATTGATGACCACACATGGCTACTCTAGATATTCTACCAGTAAGATATGATTTGCACCATTCAAGTAGGTGATCAGAAATTCCATATGACTCCAATTTACGTAAAAGGATGCTGTGGTTAACCTTGTCGAAGGCTTTAGAAAAGTCAGTGTATATGGCGTCAACCTGTAGACCTTTATCAATACAATCAGCCAGATTGGATACATGCAGTGATAGATTAGTTACCGTAGAGCGTTTACTTATGAAGCCATGCTGGTTGTCGTTAATGTAATTTTTGATATGGTTGTATAAATGCGAATAGACGAGTGATTCAAAAGCTTTGGCCATGGACGAAATAATTGAAATGGGACGGTAATTTATAATTAGGTCTTGTTTACCAGATTTAAAGATAGGAACGATGCGTGCCTCTTTCCAAATATCCGGAAATTCACCAGTTTCTAAGGATCTATTGTAAATTAACGACAACGGCCATGATATAGCTACCGCACATTGAACTAAAAATATTGGTGGAATATTATCAGGGCCGGGTCCTTTAGACTTATCAAGTCTTTTTAACTTATTATAAACTTCCTCACGCGAGAATACAAAATTATTTATTTGATCGGAAGAATGAGCTATGTTGAAATTAAAAGACTGAGACATATTATCGTCGCAAGTGTACACCGAGGAAAAGTGATTCGCAAATAATTCACAGATGGTTTCCACTTGTGTAGCCTTATTATCGTTGAGCAACATCACAGGAGGGTAAGAGTTTGAATTTTTTCGAGTGTTTTTGAGGTGGGTCCAGAAATATTTCGGATTTTTTCCAATTTCATTTTCGATCGCATTGATATATTTATTATAGCAATATAAAATTAATTTTTCACTATCTTTGCGTAAATATTGAAATTCTAATATGTCTAAAGGGTTGCGGTATTTTTTAATTTTAATATGGCATTTGTGCTTTAATTTAAGCAGAGCAATTAGCTGGGGTGAAAACCAGGCCGGATAGTTTCGATGTTTAAGGCTCTTCATCGGTACATATTTACAAATAATATCACGTATGATGGTATAAAATTTATTTACCATTTCATTAATACTGTAATTGCAGTCTGAAAATAAGTCTAGCCATTGAATTTTGCTGAGCTCACAAATTATTGATTCATAATCGGCCTTGAAAAAATTGTATTTAATTTTAGATGCATTTTTAAATTTCATTGATTTAGACACAGGTACTAAAATTTCTAGTGGTGGATGGAATTTGTCAATTTTCTTAATAGGGTTATTACATTCATTGACTATTATTTCACTGTTACAAAGAGTTAAATCTAAAATTTTGTTTTTAAAATTGTGTGTTAAATTAAATTGTTTTAAATTATTAAGCGATATAAAATCAATGAGAGAACTTTTCAAAACGCAATTGTTGTAATTAGAAGCAGTTGCGCCTACTGTACCCACAGAAGGAGACCAAAGTATGTCGCTGAGATTGAAATCACCAACAATTAAAGTGAAGTTATTATTCATGGCCATTATATTATTAGCGTTTTCTATAAAATTTTCTAGTATGGTATTGCTGATTGGAGGGGGCAAATAAACTACGCAGAAATGCAGAGACTTTGTAGTATTTATCTTTATAGTTACCCACAAATCCTCGCAGTTACTTTCCCAGTCAGTTTCACGATGTGAGGGAAGTTTTTTAGAAACGGCTATAAGTACACCTCCACCAGTCTTTTTATGATTATAGAGTGAAGAAGAATATCTGTCACGTCTGTAAACAAGGTATCTGTCATCTATAATTTCAGAATCAAAATATCATCATTAAGCCAAGTCTCAGTTAAAAATATAATATCAAAATCATTGTTTAGAATTTGTTGACGTATTTCGTTCGTGCTAGATCTTAATCCTCTTACATTTTGATAGTAACAATTGATTGAATCGAATTGTGAATAAAATCAATACAAAGAGACATGCATACAAATAATTAATAATGATCAAAATAAGTAATTGTAAATAATGACTAGATGTAAAATTTAATCTAAGTTATTTAAAGTATCCAGATTTCTAATAAACTTATATTCCGAGGTTTCATTCTTACGCATAAAGACTTGTCCCCGTTTAACCCAAACAAATTTGTAATTAAGTGCCTTCGCTTTAAGTCGAGCTGCGGCATGTAAAGCTTTCTGGTTTGGAGAGAGATGTTCTACTACATAAATTGGCTTATGATCGCCTCCTAATCCTGCATGACTTGAGTTGAGTTTATCATTTTTAACTGTATTTTTATTAAATTTTATTGAAGCCGCTAAGAACTCGTCACGAATTCTAGGGCAACTGAATTTTACTAAGACAGATCTTGGTCTTGTGCTAGTTTTTTCCATTTTAGCGATACGGGTGCAGAGATGGATATCAGATTCATTTAAGTTGAATTTAATTACATATGAAATCTGTTTAACCACGGTGATTAAGTTTTCATTCCTATGCTCAGGAAGACACTGAATTTCTAAGTTGCTTGCCCGAGATTGTTGCTCTATTTGAGAAAGTCTAGCACTAAGAACATTTAGATCTGTGCGCAAGATTTTGTTGTCAGCTTCTAGCTGATTAATAGATTTAATCTTATTTTGCACTTCATTCTTAATTTTTCGTGTTGCTGTTCCATAAAGGAAATTGAGGTGGTTACTTCGGCTAGTTGGTCGGATATTTCCTTTAATTTAAATTCGAACTGAGAAATAATACTTGATTTAAAAACGTCGAGTAGATTCATGAGCTCCTCTCTGATTACCTTGCGAACTTCAGCCAATGTCAGATCGTTTGAATCATTTTCTGAAGTAATAGATGACTTCTGTTTATTCCGAATAGTTACGTTCATATTTGCTTCCTGTTTATTTATATTGGTAAAAACTCGTAACGGTGTGTTTGAGTTATCTTTTCTATAATAATTTGCTCTTTATTACCATATCCTCATTTTTCGTTCATTCGTTTTGTGGATCTCTCTGGATTTATTACGAATACTATGTACAAAAAACGTAGTTTGCTTTTTTACTTTACATTATATAGGTTCTAGGGAAATTTTTACTCCTAGAAACATTCGATATCTTTGAACTTCACACTGTGTTTCACATAGAGCAAGGTAAGTAGAGGGAACCTAGTGTCAAGACAAATCACTTCCAGGATTCCGCTCGAGAGAGGCTTTGCATATGTCAAACGCTTTACAAAAAAATAAATAATATTTTATTACCAAAGTGGAAATCCTAACCACGACAGTCGACTTAAAAATTTAAAATTAAAAAAAAAAAGCTAGAGCATGACAGATAATTTTCAAGCTTAATAAAAAATGAATACCAAGTTAAAATTATTTTTTTAATCTATTTTTAATCTATATGTATCAAAACTGTCAAAATAAAAATATAAACGTCACATCGTCACAACGATAAGTATAGGTATTCGTCTTACTATGATTATGACGCGCTAACTTTTTTGCTCTTCATAGAGTATCTCACATAAAATAGATACAGAACTGCTGTGTCACTAAATATACACAATGTTGTTATTAATTCTTCTTGTTAAATATTATTAAGTAGCTTATTGCTATAGTAGATTTATCACGTGGTAGTTATTGGCTTTTGGTCGAAGCCTGATTCAATATATGTATAGCCTAACTCGATAAATGGGTTACACAAAAAATAATTTTATACCAACTGTTCTTGAGATTTGAACGCGTTTAAACTAACAAACACTCTACAACTTTATTTTATTAGTACCTATAGCTATTACATATTACATTAAACAAAAATCTAATTTAACTGAATTTTCTTAAAACGTTACAAAATAACTTGTTAAGCTAATTTATAACAGAGCTCTCGCACAAATTACACGTCTAATTTCCTATACAATTTCCGTATAAGTGTTGCCATTGTTAAACTCAAAGTTAAAACAATTAAGCAATTAGTTGTGATCAGCCTTGACCTTGTACAACTATCGTATTTATTTAGGTTTAGTGTACGTTTAGTTATTTGCAATTTTGATACTTGTCGCTTGTAAAAACTTAAATAACCTGTTTGTTCAGTCATTACATATAAAAAAGCCTAATAAATTAATAATTTTCATTATCATTAAAATACTTAAATGTACTTTTTCTCTATATTTGTATATATATTTTTTATCATCAATTTTAATCATTTAGAAGAATTAAATTAATTATTTAAAATTGTTATCATATACCTAAATATAATTTGGATAGCCTTGAAAAATACATATTTCTGTAGTTCTGTACGCATCGCCATTATAAATATTACCATTTTATTAAAAAAAATACGAAACAGGTGAAGTAAAACAATCCATAAGTCAACATGAATACGTCGACCTTGACTAAATTCACACTCGATAAATGCGTGCTCTAGGTTACGACATTTTTCAGCGGAATATGTGTTATTGGATCTTTATGATACACATCTAGATTTATTTATAGGTACTATTCTTTGCACCTGTGGCCACATGGAAATAATTAATTATTGCTCATTATTAATAATAATAGAAAGTAAAGTCGATTACGTCGAATTATTAACTTGATTTAATAATCTGATTGAGGACCGTCGTGGCGCAGAGGCGCAACGTCTGCCTGTAACGCGACGGTTTCTGGGTTCGATCCCCAGTCGGGGAAGATGGATTTTTCTATTTCCATTTTCTTCGCTCTGGCAACTAAGGCAAAGCGCGGCGTTGAGTTCCGCCACTCAACACGCAATGCCTCGAAAACGGCGGAAAGTGGGGACGGAGTAAGCAGGGACTAAGTAACGGAGTGTCTTAACACTAGGTTCATATGGTTCCTGCAGTTCCCTCTGCCTACCCTGCCATGTGCGGGATAAAGCGTGAAGCTAAAAAAAAAAAAAAAAAAGAACATTAATAATCTATAGCCATAGAGGTTTCTTTGATAATTGAAATAAAATCAATCTTAAAAATTATATTGAAGACCGTCGTAGCGCCTCTGAACCTCTGTTCAGTGTCTGCTTGTAAACGCGACGTTTTGTGGGTTCGATTCCCATTAGGAAAGGATGGATTATTTCATTTCTATTTTCTTCACTCTGGCAACAATAGCCTATCAACACGCAGCGTCTCAATATGAGGTTCCTATGGTTCCTGCGATTCGCTCTTTCTAACCTGCTATAAGCGGGATAGAGCGTGAAGCTTAAAAAATATAAGCAGTTCCTAGTATTTCTGATTAATGCGATCTACGAATACAGTTTAAGCAGTATAATACATTTATTTATTCAGCTTGTAAATTCGCTTGTCCCGTCGCATTGTATAAAGTATTACATCACACTGTTTTCAATATTATGTAATGCGAGTATGCGTATACGATGGCTATTTTGAATGAAATCTGAAAATAGGTTGTTATTATTTCTATTTAAGTATTTCATTGGTGAATTATTTTGTAGAAACTTAATGGTATTTAGTAGTTAGACGGGAAATATTACGTATCGAATATATAAAGCGGAGTGACTTAATACTAGGTTCACATGGTTCCTGCAATTCCCTATGCCTACCCTGCCATGTGCGGGATAAAGCGTGAAGTTAAAAAAAATAATGTTTTATTATTTAAAAAAAGGGCAGGCTTCTACTATAATGGTTAAGTAATTAATAAGATATGAATTTATTTACTTATTCATAAAGCCGATGTACTTTTGAGTGGTGAAACTGTGGAACCCGTCGATTCTACGGTATTTTTAGGTATCACCATTGACTCTAAATTACAGTGGGGACCTCATATTGATGGATTGGCGAATAGGCTCAGCTCAGCAGCGTTTGCTGTCAAAAAATTAGATTGTTAACTGATGTGGATACGGCTCGCCTTGTTTACTTTAGTACTTTCATAGCATTATGTCATATGGCATTTTGCTTTGGGGTAATGCAGCCTCTATTAATTCCATTTTTGTTCTGCAGAAGCGGGCTATTCGCGCAATCTATAACCTAAATCCAAAAGATTCCTTAAGACAAAAATTTAAGGAAATAAATATAATGACCGTTGCATCACAGTATATCTTTGATAATTTAATGTATGTAAAAAAAAATATTAACGATTTTACTAAAATTGGTGATGTACACAATATTAATTCAAGAAACAGGCATAAACTTACCGCGCCTGTAACTAGACTAAATCGCATCCGCAATTCTTTTATGGGACAGTCTGTATGCTTCTACAATAGGATCCCAGAAAACGTCCGAGATTGTTCTATATCACAATTTAAAAAAGTTGTGAAACGACGTTTGTGTGTTAAAGGTTATTACCATATTAATGATTTCGTAAATGATAACACACCTTGGGAATGAAATGCTCGCTCCAGTCTAGTTCAAGAGTATCGTTGTCAATAATAGGAATTGTGAAATTGTAAATATCTAGAAATTTAAAAAAAAATAAAGCAGATTAAGTCCCGCTGAGTTTCTTACGCCGGTTCTTCTCAGGTCTGAGGCATTAACTTTAGCGAACCGGTGGTAAATTAAATTGATTGTTTGACGTTCAAAAAATGAAGCTTGTACTTCTTATTTTAAATAAAATTGTTTTGACTTTGACTTGACTTTGACATAACATTTAGCAAATTTACGAGAAAAGAAAAATATATAGAAACGGGAATGACACGGAGGTTTTTCTATAGAAATAGAATATCTACTAGCATTTACGTTTGTGAAGTGATCACAACAGGTTTAGGTAAACCTGGCTGAGTTTGTTGTGGGCTCTTCTCACCAGGCCGCGCTTGGAACCCTCGTAACTTTAGTTTTAAGTCGTGGTGTGTGTAGGTTTCAGAGGGGCTCAATTTGATATTAATTATCGAATTGGGCTCCTCTGACACTCCTCCGTTCGCTCTATCTGACGTACACAAGTGATCATCTTATTGATATCGACTGACTATAAAATGAAGATAAAGACTTTTGTCTATAAAATAAAATTATTTGACAGCGAAGACTTTTGACGGTTTTGTTAAAAAAAATACAATCCAAATTCTATAATATTTTATACAAAGAGTTTTGATCTGTAGATTTATAGTGAAACATCAATTACTTGGACTTCGACCTTCGTCCTTGCATTAGATTTACTTAATAAGAAAATACACCCAATTAATAAAAATGTGGCCATTTTGAAAGATCATCGCAAATATAGGTAGTTGTTTTAATTACGCACATGTTTTCAAAAGTCTTTTATTTTATCTAATTTAATATATTTTTAATCTTTCGATTTAAAATCGATTTATTATTATGTTTCATATTAAATTGATGTTAAGTATAGAATTGCCCAGTAATACGGGAGATATATACGAAATAAATAAAAATCATATAAAAATCTTTCAATAACGACTTTCTTACGTATTATTATTAGACATAGTAGGGCGTGATACCAATCATATTAATGAGAAACGCCTTAGCGCCAATTGAAAATAAGTATTTTTGCTCCACCTACACCTTAATTACTTATTATGTTTTTTTATTTATAATATTTTATACTTATATAGTATTATGTTTTTATTTTCCACCTAGAAGTGTTTGTTAAATGAATGTACTTTTAAAAGTATTTTTTAAGCAATTCAAAATAACAATTTGAAATTACACTTATTATCTTAGTAATTTAATATTGATTAGTCAATATATATAATAAGAAACTATTTTTAGGTTATCATCAAGGTTTTTTTCATAAATACCAAATTAAATACAAATTAACAAAAATATTATGACTGACATTTAGAGTAACAGAAAAGCTGACGTGACGAAATCAAAGATTCCGTTTTTATAACTCAGAAAAAATAAAAAAAGAATCTATTTATAATACAATAAAATAATAAATAAAGAAATCCGTCAATATATTTATAAGAGCTATACAATTTACCAAGCAATAAGTATAGTTAAGTATAGTATAAAAGCTTCCACAATTTCTTTCTCGAGGAGCAATAAGCTGGCCGAGGTCGAGGGCCAGGATATTGCGACGTAATACCACTATCAACTTTTATCTCCGCTGTGTTACAAGTAAACAACTACTTATAACACCTAAAGTTTATTATGAATCTAAGTTCGATGACTTGCGAGAAGCGAAGCGAGCTCGTTTAATTGATATTGTTATTTTTATACATCTTAATTGCTTGGGTTTCCTCTCGTGGTCAATTTAGAGGTACTACAAATTGTTATGTGATTTTTTCTTAACAATTTACGAGCATTGTAATGTTAAAAAACTGTGAATGTAATAAATATTTTGAGTACAATTTTTATTGTATAACGATTTTTTATTATTGGTATTTCGGAACATACGAAGTGTCAAATTGTACGATTAGTTTGTCCCGTAGAGCACAGATAATTTAGTGCGAAGACTCATTATTTTTTTTATATCTCCGCTCAGGTAGACATTCCAGCGAGTTCCATCACTTAAAATGTAGTAATTTTTATAGGTATAGCTTCATGCTTTGTTCCGCACGTAGCAAAATAAGCAGAGGAACCCACTTTGTTCACTTTCAAATTCTCAACTTTCAATTTCTCTGTTCCTTTTCAAGACATTGCGTATTGAGTGACTCAACACCTTGCTTTGCCTAGTTGCGAGAGCGAAAGTGGAAATTGAAAAATCCATCTTCCCTTCACAGGAACCGAACCCACAAATATTTCGTTTACAAGTAGACGTTACGCCTCTTCGCCACAACTTCTCTAGACTAGATTTCTCCATCTACCCTTATGTTCAGCAATTAATTAACAGCATATTGTTAGAATAACCAGGACATAGTAGGGTCTGTCCATCTTGTTAGGAAATCGACCACGATAGTTGTGTCCCACCACTCTTCCTTTCATCACCAGCCACTCAAGAGTTCTTGCACCGAGGGACGTGCCGAAACGTTTATAAATACGCATTAACACAATCAAAACACTTTACTCGATGCCGAACTTTTCTTCTACTATTTAAATAAGGCGTTTCGAGCGTGCCAGAATGTACGGTAAAAAAGAGATGATGTCGAACTCATTCAAGATAGACTAGGAATAGCAGCAGCTGACATATGTCATAGGCGTCAATCTTAATGCACAGTTTTTCTTGGATGTATAGAAAAATAAACAATCGGCATCTTATTAATTGAACTGTGACATTTTTAGTGTTATTATACAGCGACCTTTCCATATTTTCTCAATTCCCTCCACAGCACTCAAAGATTATTAATTAAATATATTTTTTATATATTTTACACTACAGACATATTTCCTTCGCTATCCGACCATGTTACTATTTTTAATTTCATGTAACAAAAAACATTTAATAATTAAGCATAGTAAAAAGTAATTCATTTAATTTTGCTCTAACAATGTAACTAATTTTAAATGTAAGACATTTTTTGTTCGTGGACTTAAGTTGTTATTTAATTATATATTTAGTGCCTCAGGAATAATTGTTTATACTTAATAATGTTTTAAACTACAGAATAATATGTATGTATGTATATCATTAAGTTATTTTGATATTTTAAATTTAAGTATCAATTTTAATTTTATAATATTAGCTTATATGTATACTCACACACATTTGAACCAATGGTGGTAAAAATGTTTAAAGAAGAGAATCCCTATGTATTGAAATCAGTGTCTGTTGTAAGACATTTATATGATCTCACGATGGCTAATTTTTTTATTAAAATTATACATACACAATATTTAATAATTTTGATTAATTTTTAAATATCTCTTTCAAGTTAAAGGGATTTATAAGTAATGTTAATGTTAACCCGAGTAAGATTCTAAATAGCCGCAATGCGTCACTCCCACAAGAGAAGAAAATGTAGACATAATTTGTCATTTAAAAATGATACGTTCATTATCATTATGAGAGGACGTCATAAAACCACGAGATTGTCACTTTGTTCACTTATGAAAATATACAACATATATTTATATATGTGATATTATGCCTAATATATCAATTTAGGCATGAAATAATTTATAACGTCTCATGATAACATAAAGGTAAATATTGTTGAATTATAAAAATATATTTAAATTGGAAACCTACAAAAAATGGATATATTTATTAAAGTTTTAAATAAATGTATATTTACTCCACATAACATATACCTACATACACGTTAAAAATTTACATATTTAAATTAGTACTAACAGTTTTTTTTAAATGACATTTATTTTTCAAAACGCACTGAATAATTGATTTTGATTGTTACAATCAATTGAATAAGTTATTTATAAAAAAAGTATAACTTAAGTGTGTAATGCGCATGCACAGTCTCCTTGAACTGTTATCGTAGTAGACTTCTGACTTGTATAATGCAAAATACAGAGAAATAACGTCTAATATATATATATATATATATATATATATATATATATATATATATATATATATATATATATATATATATATATATATATATATATATATATATATATATATATATATATATATATATATATATATATATATATATATATATATATATATATATATATATATACACATATATATATACACATATATTCACAGAATGTGGCGGTAACGACTACCTTAATTTCAAGCATAGTATTAACTAGCCTTTATAAACTTGTTAAAATTATAAAAGAAACAAACTTTTCAAAAATAAAATAATAATTTTTTTTCAAACAAAATAAATAATTAAATTGTTGTTCCAAAATAAAACGCCATTTGTCATGTATGATGCGAGCGTAATCTATACTGTCAGAGGGGGACAGAGATATATTTCTTTTTCTTTTGGTTATTTTTTTTGAATTAAAGGGGACAGAATGACGACGTTTAATAGTATTTTTGTAGTACGTCATTCGTATTTAATGATGTCTACCTCATGCGTTACACAGCTTGTATAAATATCGTGAAATGGAAAAAATTATGCTGTAGCTAAACTATTAAATAGTTTTTTAAGTATAGCCTCGATATATTTTCCCCTATAAGTAGTCTTGATAATGGCCGCCGTACCAGATGCACTGTATATGTATATATATATATATATGTATATATATATATATATGTATATATATATATATATATATATATATATATATATATATATATATATATATATATATATATATATATATATATATATATATATATAAATGTATGTATGTTTAATAGTTTACAAAGCAGAGTAACTCGTGCGTAGAGCGACGTGATTCGCGAATTATATTTGTATTAATTATTTAGCTTTGGACGGGTCAGTTACATCCTGGTGTTAAACCGGTTGGTTTTTGTTCGAGTGTACTCAACATTAGTGTAGTTGATGAGGCTCGGAACATGTTTTAATTTTAAATCAGAAATTTTAATGTACTTTTAAACTTAATATATGCTTAAAATTTAGAAAAAAGATCTCTTAAATTAGGCGGAAAGTGGAGAATATAAAATTTTAACACTTGGTGAGAAGTTTAGTAAGGTAATCTTGAAGTTTTTAGTTTTTGTTCGCACATACAGTGGGAAACAGTTAAAAGTATGGTAAATTAAAGAGGAAGTCTTTTCGGTTTGACTTTTTCTACAATAATTGTTCTCTGACGTCTGCATAAATTAAGCATACATATTCTTGCAATTGTTTCGAAATTGCTTAATTTAAAAATATAAATGTAAATTTTTAATACATATGTTTTATTAAAAGTCTAAATGCCTACATAAAAGATTCACTGTAGGCAACATCTCACATACCTATATGTAAGTACCTAGTCTGCAGACATTGTTCTACATATTCGGCCTTTGCATAGTATCATTCCAATTGATAATAATAGAACAAAATAATAACAATGTATCAACACCAAAAAGGAAAGATTATAAAGTCGATCAAAGTATATAGACATTCTAGCACTGTGTCTGTCTGTACTGACACTGATGTCAGTTATGTAAGCTTTACCCCCGATAATTGCGGCACGTGCTCTTGTTCATACAATTCGAGTGACTACCATTATTTTAATTACACTCATCTTATCGTGTACGTTGTATAATATTAGCATCAAAACAAACAAAAGTGAAATAGGCGCAAACGAAAGTAATGATACCGTGGCATATTTGTTATCTGTCACAGAAATCGTTATCGTAAGATATATATTCTATTTCGCATTTCTTGATAATGGTGAATAAAGCACGCTCTTCACGTCACTCACACCTGAATCAGTGATGCGCAAAATCTACGTAGAAGATATAATATATATATATATATATATATATATATATATATATATATATATATATATATATATATATATATATATATATATATATATATATATATATATATATATATATATATATATATATATATATATATATATATATATATATATATATATATATATATATATATATATATATATATATATATATATATATATATATATATATATATATTGAGAAAATTTAAATTTACTCTGCAATTATTTTATGATTTGTATTTCATTGAATATAATTGACTTCTTTAATGTATATAGATAGTTTCAAAACTGGCTATGAGGTTAAATGTTATGGAACAGTTGGCCCAAGTAGCGCAGAAGATTATTCTATGTATTAATATCGAATATGTGTTAAACTTATTACCGTCGGATTTCTGTGACAAAAGTGTTAATCCACACTGAGGATAGAAAAAATACTTGAAGAAAATATATAAAAATTTGAACGCAGCTCATATAGAACTTGTTTACTAAGTAATATACAACTATACAACTATTATCAAAAACATAAGTAACTCTAGGAGTACCAATTTCATATTTTAAATTACTTTATGAAAGACTCATAAAGAAAATGTTTTTTTTTTCCATTTTCAACGAATTTTTCCTATCCTAAAAATGAATATTTAGTGATTTTACCGAAGAAAATAAATTTTGTGTATTAAGTATTTGAAAATAACAAACATTTCTCTTTTATATCTTAGTTTTATCGTATTTCTTGAAAACACTTCATAAAAGAAAAATTAAATGTAAAAAGTTATTTGATATTCATATATATTGTTACTCTTTTCATTTTTCTTTTTTGTTATATTTGCTTAGAAAAAATGCCCAATTAGCGCTACTGCTTTTTTTTAGCTTCACGCTTTATCCCGCACATGGCAGGGTAGGCAGAGGGAACTGCAGGGATCGTGGGAACCTAGTGTTAAGACACCCCATTGCTTAGGAACTGCAGGGATCGTGGGAACCTAGTGTTAAGACACCCATTGCTTAGTCCCTGCTTTCTCCGTCCCCGCTTTCCTCCTTTTTCGAGGCATTGCGTGTTGAGTAGCGGAACTTAACGCCGCGCTTTGCGTAGTTTGCCACAGCGAAGAAAATGGACATAGAAAAATCCATCTTTCCCGACTGGAAATCGAACCCAGTAACCGTCGTGTTACAGGCAGACGTTGCGCCTCAGTGCCACGACGGTTCTCTGACCTACCTACAGGTATAAATGTGCTTTAGATTACGTTTTCATTTACAAAAACCTCTGATTATATGTCTATAGGCATATGTATTCACTTAATTTAAGATATATAGGAGGCTGTAGTGTCGCAGTGGTGCATTGTCCAACTGTCAACGCGACGGTTGCGGGCTCGTTGCCCCATAGGGAGTACAAGTTATTTTTTTTTCTCCCTCTGAAAAGAATATATAGCGCGTCGTTGAGTTCCGTTCAATAATTAACCTCTGGGATTTAAAGCGGATATAAGAAACGTAGTGTAATTGTCTTAACATTAGGTTCCCCCTTTCTACCAGATGGAACCTAGTATTAAAATAGCTATATGAACATTATGTCTATATTTCTTTAAAACGAGAAAAATTTATATTTCTTTAATACGTGTATTTTACTTATATAGTATATACTTACTAGTATAATAAATGGCTTATCGTGTACTTGAAATTTGTGTTGCATAAAAGTAAGTGACTGCTAATAATAACACTCTAAATAATATTTAAATAGGATTAGCACATACTATATGATATGTATATTTACTTAAAACAACTCGGGTAACTAGAAGATTTCTAACATCACGCATTTCTAAACGCTAAGTAATAGTACATACGAGTAAAACTGCTTATAACATGCCGAGACTATCTAGTGCCAAGACACTCTGTTCTCTCTCGTGTCTTCCAAATTCAAAACACTGCGTCTTGAGTGGTGGAAGTCAAAATTCCTTCGATTATAAAACCCAAAATGAACGTGTTATCTGCGACATAGTAACGTGAAATACATTTGTTCTACATAATTTATCTATTAAATTAAATTATAAAGCCATAATATTTTCGCATACGTTATCAAATTTCCGATCTTTGGCTCGACTATCTTATCAGAGACCTTGCCATGCGTCTCTTTACGAACCTGTGTCAATTTGATTACGTAAACTCATTACATATTACGCAAAATATATGTATTACGAAACATATATAATTCTCAATATATTAAATTATGTTAAACGAATTTTGCATTAATACAAGTTCTAGTATAAATATAGGTATATATATTTATATATTAAACAAATCAATGCCTTGTAATATTATAAAAATTATTGTGCTAACTTACAAATAGCCGTCGCGTCGGAGAGGCACAGTCTGCCTGTAAATCATAATAGTTTGTGGATGCGATTTCCATTTGGGGAGAGAGGATATTTCATTTTCATTTTCTTCGCTCTGGAGTCTAGGCAAGCATCTTTGGCGTCTAAGTTCCGCCATTTAGCACTCAATGCCTACAAAGAGGTGGAAGGCAGGCAATGTAGTATCTTAACACCTATCTACCTATCCTGTTATATAAACTATAAAAAAATACTTACAAATTTAATATCATTAAGGAAAATTAATGAATTTATTTAATACTATTGAAGTATTAATAACATAAGCATAAGGTGAATTTATGCCACATTAGTTAGTCTTCAGCCACAGATGCAGTTCTAAGCAGAAGGGCCGCATACCTAACGGACGCATCAAACTGATTACAATTTTATTATGGAGTTACTCGTCCAACTGGTTGTCGCACGACATCTTTAAGTTATTTTACTACACAGTTTCTTTAACAGCGTCACGTATTTAATTAATATTCATAAGGCATCGTTAATAACATTTTATGAATATTGTTTTTTAATAGCTAACTAGGTACTTAATTGTAACGTAGTTTGTTTTTTGCAAAGAAATGTTGAGTGAGGTCATTTCTCTATGAGTTAAATATTTATAAGTATTAGTAATATGCACTTTTAGTAAAAAGCGTTTGAAAATAGTACATGTGTTTTCTACAATTTTCAGACATATCAAATTGTAAACACTTCTAAATAAACTATGTCTATTTCCATTTTCTTCGCTCTGGCAACTAGGCAAAGCGCGGCGTTGAGTTCCACCACTCAACACGCAATGCATCGTCATCAGGCGGAAAGCGGGGACGGAGAAAGCAGGGACTAAACAACGGAGTGTCTTAATACTAGATGCATACGGTTCCTGCAGTTCCCTCTGCTTACCCTGCAATATGCGGGATAAAGCGTGAAGCTATAAAAAATTATTCATTCTATCAAATAGAAAACATAATATAACATAAGAGAAAAAATCTTATTAAACTTCCAAAAATCCCCAGACCCTATCTGCATTATTAAATGTCTAGTTTAACAGTTAAAGAGAACGTTTGTCCCTGGGCAAGTAAAGTACCTTACAAATTTAAATGGAATTAAAAAATATTGCTTTGATTTTTTCTACGAAAACGAACCTTTTGTTTAAAAGGTTGAAAAAATCAATATTGAGTCAAGATTCACTCGGCCTTCTTCGCAAATCTGCAGACGAGCACGACTATTTAAAAAAAATTATACATTTTATTTGAACAGACGACTGTAATTATATTATTCTAAGTTATCGCGAATCAAAAGTTTATCAATATTTACGTTTTGGCAGACAGTTTCCATGTACATAACGTGATAATGAGGGGGCCAATTACGATTCTTAATAATTTGTTCTCAAGTACCTATCAATAATGTTAAAATATTTTTATTTTCATTCATCTATACGTCACTTGCTTCAAAATTTTTTAGATGTAGATATATTAGTTTTACATGTATTTATTTATAAAAGCTACTTGATTTTTGTTATATTGAAAGATGGCAAACGAGCATATACCCTCTCCCATAGACATCCACAACCTGAGAGAGACTGGATGCGTTGCCAAGCAAATATCCAGAGCTTCCTTTGTGGGCTTCCGGAACAGAAGAATACGTCGGTATTGTGTGACAGCGTGGTAATGTTCTTTGGAGCTACTGGTGTTGGTGTAGCTGAAGTGTAATCAACTATTAAAGGTTATATATATATATATATATATATATATATATATATATATATATATATATATATATATATATATATATATATATATATATATATATATATATATATATATATATATATATATATATATATATATATATATATATATATATATATATATATATATATATATATAACTGAAACTTGAGAAATTTGAGAATAACCACGGTATGGGTTTTGGAAGCTCTCTTTTCAGTTGATTTGCGTGAAGCTAAATAAAAACAATGACTCTCTTCCGTTGAGTGGCAGAACTCAACGCCGCACGTTATCTTGTTGGCAGAGCGAGATAAATTTAAATAATTCATTCTCTTTCAGTGTGAATTGAACCTACAACAATCGTGTTACAATACAGTACAATCAAACTGTGGCGCTGCGCCAGGACTGCCACTAAGTTTCTGACATATGAAAATATTTTTAAGAAGAAAAATCTATGAACTTAACTGTATTGATTTTTATATATATTTATGTAATATTTAGGTAGTCAAAGGTTTTATGAGACATGTCGCCTTGGCAATTAAATTCGTATCAAGGCAACGTGTTATTTTCTTCAAATTTGTATGATTATAATAGGTTATTTTTTGCTATATTTTTCTATATAGTGTGTCCCTAGTTCCCTCTTTTGAAAGATTAAATATGAAGCTTAAAACTAAAACTGTGACCTTATGACAGGTAAAATGAATGACAAGTTTGTCTATTTATTTTTTATGTCAAAATATAACAGCCTTACTATTCCGTAGAATATATCCCATAATTCTAATTTTTTTAAGCTATCACATTTTAGGCCATCAAGTTATGTAAAAAAGGAATAAAATGCATAAAACATTACATTGTATCTAAACGCTTGAACGTGCAAACTATCGAAGCAACAGTTTCACGCAATAATTCAATATAAACGCTCAATTTCCGACCGCATTAATTACAATAAGCCGTTTGAACTGCGGAGATATTCATCGATTTAATACCATTGATTCAACATAATGGTTGCAAATTAAAATTATACGTATAAAATGGTTTAATTACTATTTGTATCGTTTTAAAAAAGTGGGAAATTATTTTTTACTTAATAGTTAGTCATTATTAATTACATTACGTATTGAAAGTATTGAACACGATTATATACATATATATATATATATATATATATATATATATATATATATATATATATATATATATATATATATATATATATATATATATATATATATATATATATATATATATATATATATATATATATATATTTATATAATTCTTAATATAATAAAGGGTAGGTTCATCATTTAAACACTTAATATATTATTAATTAGTGAAAATTTTTTTCTTTATTTTTTTTTTATTGCTTCACGCTTTTATCCCGCATATAGCAGGGTAGGCAGAGTGAACTGCAGGAACTATATGAACCTAGTGTTAAGACACTCTGTTGCTTAGTCCCTGCTTTCTCCGTCCCCGTGTTAGTGAAAATGTGGGGTTTTTTAATAAAATTACTTTGAAACGTTAACAAGTAATATGAATTAAAAAACTTCCATAAGAAATTAGGGGTATCTATACGACTTTACATAAATTTTACATACTGAGCAAACATTACTAAGATGAAATCAAAAAAAAATTAGTACAAAAATTACTAGAGATTTGAACATGCTCCTTTTGCATGGGCAAACGTTTAAAAACTTACGTACTTAGGGACTTTGTTATAGATTTCAATACGTATAAGGTAAGTAGTATATAAGAAGATTACAAACATGATATATTAACTAATTGAGTAAATCGATTGACAGTACAGAGTCCAATTCGAAGGACCTACAAAGCGACTGGTATCGCTAAGTAAATTAATTAAGAAAATAATATGTTATCTATTAATGTTGAACATTATCCATATATGTATGTATTCATGTCCAGATTTAATACAAGGCTAGCTTATGATGATTGGTTTGACCTCTTGATTTATATATATATATATATATATATATATATATATATATATATATATATATATATATATATATATATATATATATATATATACACACATACATACATCACTTAATAACAATATTCCGAGTAGCACTATTAACATAATTTCATCGTTTTTATAGTCTATCATATAAGACTATCCTCTTTTTTTAAGAGCGGTTCTTCATTATATATTATATCCATTGTCTTGTTAAATTGATATCTCTAATTAAATAGACATTTTGTAATTTGTCTGTACATATAATACTATGTTATATGATTTTTTATATTATATTATGTTGTTACTTTAAATATAAATAATTAAAAAGCTTTGAAATATAAGTATTATCATGCAAAATATATGCAAGCTGTTTAGTTAAAATATATTAAATAAAAATTACCGAATGCTTAATAAAATGTGCAGTTATTACCTGTAACAGAAAAAAAAATATTATAATTTAACAATTCTAGTGTTAGTACAGCACTTGGCAGATTAAGCAGAGGGAACCGAAGGCTTAGGAACTTATTGTTAAGACACTGTGCTCCCTACTTTCTGCCACAGGGTGCATTTAGTTATGAGTAGCAGAGCTTAACTCCGCGCTTAGCCTTGTTGCCAGAGCGAAGAAAATGACAGTAATACGTTCACTTCACAAAGCCTTACGCTTCTGTTTACAATATATTCAAGACAAGATCAATACCGCATTACAATATGTTACGTAGTTATATATAAAGAATAAGCTTTATATACACGTGTATCATAAGCATGACTAGAGAATCGAATGTGACACAGATGAGTAACGACTTTGGCCTACGTATGTACATACATACGTATTGAGGAAAATTGTATATATATATATATATATATATATATATATATATATATATATATATATATATATATATATATATATATATATATATATATATATATATATATATATATATATATATATATATATATATATATATATATATATATATATATATATATATATATATATATATATATATATATATATACAATTTTCCTCAATACGTATGTATGTACATACGTAGGCCAAAGTCGTTACTCATCTGTGTCACATTCGATTCTCTAGTCATGCTTATGATACACGTGTATATAAAGCTTATTCTTTTATATATAACTACGTAACATATTGTAATGCGGTATTGATCTTGTCTTGAATATATTGTAAACAGAAGCGTAAGGCTTTGTGAAGTGAACGTATTACTGTCATTTTCTTCGCTCTGGCAACAAGGCTAAGCGCGGAGTTAAGCTCTGCTACTCATAACTAAATGCACCCTGTGGCAGAAAGTAGGGAGCACAGTGTCTTAACAATAAGTTCCTAAGCCTTCGGTTCCCTCTGCTTAATCTGCCAAGTGCTGTACTAACACTAGAATTGTTAAATTATAATATTTTTTTTTCTGTTACAGGTAATAACTGCACATTTTATTAAGCATTCGGTAATTTTTATTTAATATATTTTAACTAAACAGCTTGCATATATTTTGCATGATAATACTTATATTTCAAAGCTTTTTAATTATTTATATTTAAAGTAACAACATAATATAATATAAAAAATCATATAACATAGTATTATATGTACAGACAAATTACAAAATGTCTATTTAATTAGAGATATCAATTTAACAAGACAATGGATATAATATATAATGAAGAACCGCTCTTAAAAAAAGAGGATAGTCTTATATGATAGACTATAAAAACGATGAAATTATGTTAATAGTGCTACTCGGAATATTGTTATTAAGTGATGTATGTATGTGTGTATATATATATATATATATATATATATATATATATATATATATATATATATATATATATATATATATATATATATATATATATATATATATATATATATATATATATAAATCAAGAGGTCAAACCAATCATCATAAGCTAGCCTTGTATTAAATCTGGACATGAATACATACATATATGGATAATGTTCAACATTAATAGATAACATATTATTTTCTTAATTAATTTACTTAGCGATACCAGTCGCTTTGTAGGTCCTTCGAATTGGACTCTGTACTGTCAATCGATTTACTCAATTAGTTAATATATCATGTTTGTAATCTTCTTATATACTACTTACCTTATACGTATTGAAATCTATAACAAAGTCCCTAAGTACGTAAGTTTTTAAACGTTTGCCCATGCAAAAGGAGCATGTTCAAATCTCTAGTAATTTTTGTACTAATTTTTTTTTTGATTTCATCTTAGTAATGTTTGCTCAGTATGTAAAATTTATGTAAAGTCGTATAGATACCCCTAATTTCTTATGGAAGTTTTTTAATTCATATTACTTGTTAACGTTTCAAAGTAATTTTATTAAAAAACCCCACATTTTTCACTAACACGGGGACGGAGAAAGCAGGGACTAAGCAACAGAGTGTCTTAACACTAGGTTCATATAGTTCCTGCAGTTCACTCTGCCTACCCTGCTATATGCGGGATAAAAGCGTGAAGCAATAAAAAAAAAATAAAGAAAAAAATTTTCACTAATTAATAATATATTAAGTGTTTAAATGATGAACCTACCCTTTATTATATTAAGAATTATATAAATATATATATATATATATATATATATATATATATATATATATATATATATATATATATATATATATATATATATATATATATATATATATATATATATATAATCGTGTTCAATACTTTCAATACATAAATGTAATTAATAATGACTAACTATTAAGTAAAAAATAATTTCCCACTTTTTTAAAACGATACAAATAGTAATTAAACCATTTTATACGTATAATTTTAATTTGCAACCATTATGTTGAATCAATGGTATTAAATCGATGAATATCTCCGCAGTTCAAACGGCTTATTGTAATTAATGCGGTCGGAAATTGAGCGTTTATATTGAATTATTGCGTGAAACTGTTGCTTCGATAGTTTGCACGTTCAAGCGTTTAGATACAATGTAATGTTTTATGCATTTTATTCCTTTTTTACATAACTTGATGGCCTAAAATGTGATAGCTTAAAAAAATTAGAATTATGGGATATATTCTACGGAATAGTAAGGCTGTTATATTTTGACATAAAAAATAAATAGACAAACTTGTCATTCATTTTACCTGTCATAAGGTCACAGTTTTAGTTTTAAGCTTCATATTTAATCTTTCAAAAGAGGGAACTAGGGACACACTATATAGAAAAATATAGCAAAAAATAACCTATTATAATCATACAAATTTGAAGAAAATAACACGTTGCCTTGATACGAATTTAATTGCCAAGGCGACATGTCTCATAAAACCTTTGACTACCTAAATATTACATAAATATATATAAAAATCAATACAGTTAAGTTCATAGATTTTTCTTCTTAAAAATATTTTCATATGTCAGAAACTTAGTGGCAGTCATGGCGCAGCGCCACAGTTTGATTGTACTGTATTGTAACACGATTGTTGTAGGTTCAATTCACACTGAAAGAGAATGAATTATTTAAATTTATCTCGCTCTGCCAACAAGATAACGTGCGGCGTTGAGTTCTGCCACTCAACGGAAGAGAGTCATTGTTTTTATTTAGCTTCACGCAAATCAACTGAAAAGAGAGCTTCCAAAACCCATACCGTGGTTATTCTCAAATTTCTGCCCCAATTGTATCTTGAATGGAAGAACTTAACACCGCGTTTTATTTTATTTTTTTAACTTTAATTATTGTATAATAAAACCAACAAAAACAGCTATGTAGTTCCACTATTTCTGTATAAAAGAACCATTATATTTTATATGTAAGGCTCTAAGAGTTTTCATTAATTCGATAAGCCAACAGTCACAGTAAAGCGTCTGAATAATCGACGCACTCTGTTGTAATTGAGACGAATGACCAGGAAAGCCGTGCCCACCGGTCGTTTCTAAGAAACCTACATATATACATCTACCTATCTATCTATTTATTTGTTACGCTGTACTATTGCACTATAATGCAATTAATTATCATATATATTTTTTTTTATAAAAAATGCATAATTTTTCAATATTTAAAAAAAAGGTTTAATATATTACTTTATTACGTTTTTTTAGTATAATCGATTTCTTAAATGTTACAGTTAAAGAATAATTTATATTGATATTGTAATTTATGTATTAATAAGTGTTTTATGCGACTCTCGCATTGTACAGGTTAGTAGGAGAACCTTTTGTACTTGTTTTAAAGTAAATTGAGTGATGTTCGTCTAACCTATTTGGTCAATAGGTTAAAGATTATAATAATATTTTTTAAAACATTTCTATGTTTAGTATGGAATTATATTTAAAAAAATCGATACAGACGTGTTCTTGCTGTATTAATTTAAGTTATTATTAATAAGACTTTTATACATTTTCTTTTCCATTAAGAGTCAATTTCACAAAAAAAAACATATTTTTTTTTACTTAATTACAAATTAATGATAATGTCATATTATTACTAACGATCATATATAAATGATTGTATGTGGCTATATAGCTACATATACTATGTAGTCACGCCCTATGACAGCGTCACTGCGACTTACAAGGAATTATTCGCAATTAAATTTACGTAATGTTTACTTTATCCCTCTTGTATTCAGTTCGCGTTTGATCGTCGCCCGATGCATACCTGTATGACACATACGTGCGTTTTTTATAAAAAAAAAAACATATACTAGCAGTTTTAACATATACTAGTGAATGGTGGTAAAAATATTAAAAACATTTCATATAATATTAATTCTTAGAGAAATCGAATTAGTTATTATTTTTTTTTACTAAATTTTGTTATGTTTTTAATAAAAAAGTAAGCGTTGGTTTATAAAATAATTTTAAAACTCAGTGTTAAATGACGATTTTGTGTCTGAAGTTGAATTCAGTTGACATTCAAAAGACAGTATACGGAAAGTGAAATTTAGTTTTATCTGCATTGGGTCGAACGTGTTTCAAAACGTAAGTAGACATTTTTATATACAAACTAACTATTAATACTATATAAAAATTCCGTTTCTACGCATTTTTGAGAAATTATTAAAAAATAAAAAATGGTTGCCTGTAAAGTGGGTTTTACGGGCGAAAATTTTACGTGACAACGTCTTTTTCTCGGTAGAATATTTATTGATATGAATAATAATTATAGTATAAATTGCACAAATTTTGACTATAGAAAATATATTTTGTTTACTAAAACATTGTACATGTGTCAAGTGATACGCGCGGCGGACCGATCATAGTTCGGTGACAGTTGACACATCGTTACGTTACCATTTTCATATTTGACTCCGAGCCGCACAACCTAATTTAAGACGTTGTCACGTCAAAAAGAAATATTTAGTCACCTATATACTATGTTTTTTAAAAGTAGTATGCTAAGTCCTATAAGCGACACTTCAAAGCAATTAACTAAATAGATATTATAAACCGATATAAGAAAATTAGCGAGAATCGATGAAGCGGTATATAATTTAAATAATGATCGTATGACGTACACGAGAAGTTCAACTATAACAATATAATAGTAACACAGAAAACTGACCAAGCGTTCTGGATTATTAACACCAAATGTAGAGCTGGTACTAATACTTAGGATGTACGACTTGGAAAAAATTAAAAAACTGTAAAAACATACTACAGTCTTAACTTAGATAGTATTAGATATTTTTCTACTATTATTTCAGTAGATTTGGCTTTTTTTTTAATTTATATTTTAGCTTAAAATGCTTTAAATAAATATAAAACCTATTTTGTACAATATCGATTCAAAACGAATAAAATATCGATTTCAACCTTTGTACTGTGCCAGACGTACATTTTTTATTTATATATATACATGTCATTTCCTGTATGTACATAGGTAGGTACATTACATCAATTATCCAAATAGACTGCTTTATGATGCATAGAGGGCATTCTTCTTAGTATTCGTACGTACTGTGTACAAATGCACATACTTAGATGGTAATTTATGACGATTAAGTTGAGTGAATAACGTGTTCAAGTAAACAGTAGTTAGTAGTTGCAATACAAGAGGCAACGGGATATTGTAGATCGCTTTTTTGTTAAAGTGTAAGTAGTTGGTTCGATTCTCATGAGGGGAGAATTACCTAATTATTTTAATTTTCTTCACTCTGGTTAAGAGGTAAAGCGAAAGAAGCTCAAAATTAAATTTGAATTAATGAAACGTTTCTTTTTACTCTATTAATTGTTTTCATTTACTTGGTATTATATTTTTAACAGCCTAATTATATAATTGTTGAATCACTTAAATATGACAGGTATATACGTATTAAATATTAAGATATATGGATTTAGATTATTATTTTTTATTTCTATCTAGGTATATTAAGTTAATCACGTCATTATAACCTCACAATAACGAAGACAATGTTTTTATGAAAAGCGTTTTAGAACTTTTTAAAATAAATTAATGGTTTTTTCGGCTAAAAACGAAATATTATTTTAATCTTTATGTTGTATTTCCAATGAATTTGATATACACATATATATTAATTTATTAAGTACTCATACACGTAAAATGCAATTCATTTAAAGTATTTCCAATACAAAAATCGTTTAACAAAAATAAATAGAAACGACTCTAAAAGCAAATAAAGTGAACAACTGATAAGAGTATTATCAATGCATATCTCTTATAAAATCGCCGAGCAGCCTATAGTTTATTGCTAGGATTAGCTGAAATTAAATGACCTCACACTTGGGATATCCAAATAGAGCTTTACTTTCAAGAACTGCGTAATGTCCTTCGTACTGAAAAAACTAGCTTAATTAACCGCCAATTAAATACAATGTAAACAAATCGCTTGAGTGAATCATAGTGTTATTAATATGACGTACATATTGGTATATACGAGTACGAGGATATCGCCAACGGATACTCGTATTAGAATTTAGGATGGTTAAAGATAACAAAATTAAAGATAACAAAAATTATAAAGTAAATATAATAAAATAAATAACATATTAATTTATAATTAAACGACTGTCGAGAGGCCTACCTGTTAACACGACGGCTTGTGGGTTCGATTTCCACTCGGGGATAAATATTTTCATTTTATTCGCACTGGCAACTAAGAAAAGCGCAGTGCAATCCACTACTCAACACGCAATGCCTTGTAAAGGCGGAACGGAGTGTCTTAAAAGTAGGTACCTGCGGTTCCCTCTGCCTACCCTGCTATATGCAGGATAAAACGTGAAGCTATAAACATATGTAGAAATAATAATATTTAATCTGTAAAGATATGTACGAATAAAGTGTTGTGTTAAAGTGTATGTAATAAAACTTGAACACAAGAAAATTTAGATACAAAAAAATATATATGTTTAAAACAATAGGTCTTAATAAGCAAGTAACTAAAAATAATGAATTAATAATAGTATCAACAATGTTTTTGGTAGTGCTTCAAACGTCTATTGGTTGCGGATATAACGTCTCTGCAATAATATCAATTTTTTAAGTTTATTATTTATTGATATTTTAAATTTATGTTATTTGTAAATGGTAATTTACTTTCTGACGCCATTTTTATTATGAAAGTTGAATTTTATTTACTTAATTTTGAAATAACATTTTTTAATTTTTTTTAATATAATTCTTGTCTCGCAGCTTCTCCTTAGCTTTTCAAACGCTAATAACAGAACATATTTGTATCCATACTTTACTCGCTTGCTCGACTTTGAAAATATTGCTTGTTGAACACAATTCTTGGTGAAGTCAAAATGTAATTACTATGAGTGGATTCGAACTCTGAACTGTCGCGTTTACAGTAAGACAATGCCGCTGTGTAATGATGGATCTTATGAATAGTGTTTCATAAAAGCCCCCGTGCGATTAAATAAAGTTATTTGATCAGTCATTATGTAGGCACTTTGCGGTTGAACATACATAAATGTATCATTATAATTTTCAGAAATTATAATTCACTTTAGGACTTTGAACTTAGTACGACCCGTAACCGGATTTTGTTTATTTTTTTTAATTTAGCATTATTTTAACCCCTTTTGGCGAATTGCATATTATTAATAATAAAGAATGTGGACTTTAAGGAGAAAAATTTCCAAATAATAATATATATCCGTTATGGTTTTATTTTAATGCCTTAAAATTGAGTTTAAAAAAAAAAAGAAATTTAATTGTTTCATATTAGACACTTTCCCAAATAAGATTCCAATAACGCTGAAAGTCCTAAATGCGCCAATATAAAGATAAAATAAGAGTTAACCAAGATATAGTTAGAGAATAAATATTATATTGATAATTATTATGAGATTAACTTCGAGATTGTATTCCCATAAGTAGTTAATGTTACACAAATTACATAACACTCAATGATCAGTTTCTTATCGCGTTATTATGGAATTTCCTAGACCCTATTTCCACTTCAATGACTTCCATGTGCCAATGTACCAATATAGCTTTTAAGCTCTGATTTTATTATAAAATATTCATAGCAATTGACCGTGTATATATGAGGATCTTTGTGATGAAGAGGCACAGCATCTGATTGTAAAACGACGGTTCCTTCTTTCCTACAATGAACGGGATAGAGCGTAAACCTTATTTTTTGCGTCAAATATTTATTGTTCTGGCGTAATTTAATTTTTGTACAACAATTGTGACTTTTTTATGAATGATTTAAAGGGATAAAATAACCGAGTAGTTTTTTGTATTGGCAAATGACTAGAGCATGTAATATACATATATGTTAGCTGTATAAAAGTTATCTCTTCAATCAGTCGAATTGGTTACAATTGCTTTAAACACATGGAAGGATTCTTCAGAGCTTCGTTAGACGCAACTATTTGATTTTATGTTATTGTTTTGTAAATGTCTTTAAAACTTTTACCTGATTTGTTCATAAATTTTAAATAGAATTTTAAAATCATTTATATTTAAAACTATAAGCTTTGATCGAAGCTTTCATAAGATATAGTAATATATAAAAAAAATCGTATTTTTTTTATTTAGCTAACAATACTGTATATGTTTGTATATGTGTGTACGTCGTTTAATTGGCTGATCGTTTGTTGCTTATTTTTTTGTGAAAATATATCAATTCTTTATTTGGTATATAAAATATACTTAAATAAAGTTATAAATAACTGTTTTTTTTGGTAGTTTAGAACGATGACTAAAAAATTAAGTGAGGCTTACTGAAATTACAACACGCAACTTAATATAATACTTTTTAAATATGTTAAAAAATAATCTGTTATCGTAAGAGGGCTGTGGCTCACAATTATTTTTTAAGTATAGTGATTTAGCTGTATAATGCTTGAATAATGTCATGGTCTGCCGTCCGTGCATAGTTTGACTATGACTTTATATAAACAAAAATTTTGTCCAAAACTTTTGCTAATTGCTTCTTATTATGGTTAATTGAATATGCGCCAGTAAATTAATTGTATACGTTAAAAATATATCTTTTAATTAATCCCGCAAACAGTAACTTTGTTAAGTTAAGTAAGAAAATATAAAATCTTTCTACATCTTAAACAATTCATACAAATCCAGTTGCAAATACTAGTTTGAACGCAGCTCTCCAAATGCCACGCTCAATAAACGTGATTACATCGACATTTAAAACAACACATCTACAACTCTAGCAGCGCATTTACACGCCTGCTATAGTAACTTAAATTGCGGTTTCCGAGTAAATCGCCTTGACGTATTTTTATCTAGAATAATGTTTATTAATACTGAGATGTAATCCAATAAAATGATGTCTGTCTGTGTTGAAATTTGTATTTAGTTATTGAATAAAAATCGAGATTATTAATATTATATATATAAAATATTTTAGTATTTCTAAATATTTTTTTAATCTATTAATAAAATATTATAGTTATTACTGTTGTAAGTATTTCTAAGTATACGGAATGTATAGAAAGGGGTAACATCACTAGTTTTTTTTCTTTTTTAAGGCAGAAAAAATAAAAAAAACAAATAGATTAAATATACCCGTCGTATATTTTGCTTAATAACCATTTATTTTTATGAATTAATTATTACTTAATATATATTAAGACTCGTATTATAATTTTAAGTAACAACTCAACCGTTTATAATGAAGCTTGGAATATAAATAAGATTTACTAAATTTATTTCGTATCTACTTACGTATAAGTGTATACATGTTATGAATTCAACAAAAAATTAAAAACAGGTTTAAAATTTTAATTCTATCGTGATATTATGTTAATGCCAATTAATTTGCGTTCTTGTAGATGTGTGAACTCACTTAAATATTTGTTACGCATATAATGTTTTAGGCACTAACCTACATCAAGCGTTGATTACCAATACCCTTTTAAATCAAGTGCGTCAAGTTTTTTTTTGCTAAAAACAAGTAGTGCGTAGCGATATCAAACTATATGTATGAAATGTAATAAAAATATCGATATATTAGTTTTATTATTTGAGAAAAAAAATATACATCGACACATACCTATGACTATTTGTATTTATGAATTGTTTTATCGATCCAAGGAATTAATCGATTCATGTATCTGACACGGTGGTTGTAATTTAAAGCGTATTAACATATATAATAGGGTTATATTTTATTTAATGCGGTTTTAGTTGGGTTTTCCTGTAGACTAGTATGAAGGTGAACCGGGGATGCGTGCGTCAAAGCCACCCTTTCGTTCTGAGTCATTGCGGATCGAGGTCGAGAGGATATTTCTGAATACGATTATTCCGATTATTCGAATACCGTGTTATCTATAATATATACTACAATCGAATAATTTATTCGATAACTCGATTTGGTGATATAATTATATTGTCACAGATTAAATATAGCTTTTATAATTGATATATTCTGTGGTCGGATTCGGTTTTTCCCATATTATAAATGCGAATATTGAGGTATGGAGGACACTTGCGTCAATGCTGCCCACCGTTTAATAGTAAAATGTTAAATTTGAATAATATACCTATATTTATAGTAATTTAAAATGAGCAGTTATATCTTATGAAATGATAATTTATGGCAATAAATCATTTTTTCATTAGAATAAACATAATATTCTTTACTTAGTAATGATAAAAAGCAACTTCGCACGCATTTATATTAACTAATTATGGTTATTATAATTTACTATTGTTATATATATATGTATATATAGTATGGCTTGTTGAAAGATTTTATGACGTTCTAGGTTTTTATTTCAATTATCAATCATATAATAAAATGAGATATACATTTTACATAATTTTTAATTTTATTTTATTTTCTATTTTATGTATTAAATTCTGTTTTGCTTTACGAAATATTGTTATATATTTTTTATAATCAACGCCAAGATTAAGATAATCAAAGAATTAGAGAATATATATATATATATATATATATATATATATATATATATATATATATATATATATATATATATATATATATATATATATATATACATATACATATACATATACATATACATATATATATATATATATATATATATATATATATATATATATATATATATATATATATATATATATATATATATATATATATATATATATATATATATATATATATATATATATATATATATATATAAACAAACAGTTGTAATTTGCAAATAAACAAAATAGTAAATAATATATTACATTGAAACTTATAAAGGTTGAAAAGAAAAAGTAATATTGTAGTACGTTCTATATGATCTTTGAATGAATTTGTTATTTGCATACATTAGAAAAGGGAAGCTGGCTTTTGTATATTAATGAACATTCTTCAACACAAGCAGAAGTTTAGTATGCAGGTTTTTATAATCTCCGGTGAATATCCTCTTAGTAAAAATTCTAAATAAAAACATGGGTTTCGTAGAAAAAAAGTTATGACCGTGACCGTGGCAAGCGCGCAAAACAACAATATACTCCCTATGAAAATGTATAAGCTACATATTTTAACATAACTTAAGTAAAAAAGTCAATTGAATTCTGAAATGATTTAATCTTTTGGATCTGTTTAAATAGAATAAGCTTACGTGTAAATTTATAAAATATATGAAAAATATTTTTAGCTATAAAATATATTATATATATAAAATATATTATATATGTTTGGATATCTTGAGCCGTTTGATATACACTAATTGTTGTTCACTTTTAATATTTAATTAAATAAAATCAGGTTGCATAGAAAACTTTTTCTATTATAAAATGGCTGCCATAATAACCTCTATATATCACTAATTTAAATATACAAATACATATAAATTATACAGCTTTTTATATATCCATACCGATTGTTCTCACATTATTTCGGCAACATAACCTTGGTTATATTATATAATATATTCAAACTAAATCAAAAATATATCCACTGTATTTCTTTTATAACCGACTGGACTAAAAAAAAGTAAAATTTATTGAAAAATAAACAATAAAAAAAGCAATCTTAAATATTCAAAATGATCTAAGACATGCTAACGTCCCTGATAAAATGAATAACGTATGTAAGTGTTATTTATATAAGCCCCCATCTAAATTGCAAAGCATAGGTTTATTCAAACATTGCATAGAAAATACATATTACGATAGTTTTTTCAACGGAATAACTCTATTTGTGGGCCGTCCACGTTGTTACTAATGTGACGACTTGTACTGTATAGAATGTATTAAGAATTCTCACTAATATTGTTTGTGTTTTAAATTATACTCTATTACGTTATATTTAAGTTCATTTTTCGTTTACATTCGGATCATAAACATTTTCGCGAGACTGTTAAAATATCACCTACGCATTGGAAGCGGTATTTTTAGTTATTAAAATAACAGCAAACCAGTATTGGGTAGATATAGCGTAAATGAAAATATAAAACAGCATGGTCCTAATTTAAAATAATTAACCCAGGACCATGCTGTAGACCATGTAGTAGGTATTGTTGGTGGAAAATAAAGAGTGTTTTGACACTACGTTTTCTTATAAAGAGTCAAGTTTATCTATGTGAGTAAAACAATTTCATATATTGGACAGTCTTGTTGTATGCCTAAAGATAAATTCTTTTAATTTTAAAAAGAAGAGCTTCTTGTAATATTAATATAAATGAACTTTAGGAACGTTGACTTTATTAACATGTCATTATGTCAATGCGGCTCTTCGTACAAAAGCTGTACGTAACTGTATTTTTTTATTGTAATATAATTTATTGTTTTGGTCAACAATCTACACAAGTGACTTTAAGACGTTGGCTAAATGCAACTTTGCATTTGAGACCAGTTTAGTTTTTTATTATAGTGTTGCCAGCGTGCCAGTTAGGCACACATTACTAATTTAGCAAGTTCCTATAACATGTGTATATTTGTTTATTTAATTACCTTAACTAACTTAGGTAGGTTTACCTAGGTATTAACCTTAGATTTCTTTATTTAACTACCTAACTAATATAATTAGGTTTAACTAGGTATTAACCTTTTTGTATTCGAATACCCATTTAATTTTATATATTTGTATTTTATTAAGTTTATTAATAAGTATTATTTAGTTAAAAATATCCATTTTCCCCCCCGTTCCTTGTTTCTTAAAAGAAAAAACCCTTGTAAGTGAAATATTGCGTTGAGTCTGACGTTATGTACGCGCGTCACGGGGTCATCGTTCTCGTTATCGACAATCGATTCAATAAACACTGCACCGTCGAGTGCCACTCCAACGATTAAGTCTCATTTTGTACTTTTGTTCCATCTACCAACATGACAAAATGAAGCTGCGTTTTAGAATGGCCTCCACTAGGGTCAAACTACTAGCTCGCCTTGTAGTTTGCTTGTTTTTTTATATAATTTACACTGAAGACTGCTCTTGAATTAATATCTTTAATTAATTTCAAACTTAGATATCTTTTTATTATTATGTGAATCATTAATGTTCTGTCATAATAATAAATCGTCATTTTCTTCATAAATCCGAGATATGAAACTATTTTATATTTTTTTTGGTACATATTCGAAAGTTCAGCATAACATAATGATAATAACCAGACCTTTCTTTTATATCACTTGGTATATTAGTTACCTTGGTATATTAGTTAACACGACATTAAAATAGTACTGGCAGTTAGCGGTGGTGTTGAATAACGTTCATATAAAATATAATGGCGTCCTCTTTTCCTTATTCTTGTTTACAAACACGAACTAAATTATCATAATTTTTTGTGATTACGTGTGTGTTTGGTTAATCATATAAAACTTTATTATAATTAATGTATTCTACAGTAATGAAATGAATGCAACGTAAAATTTACTAATCATTTTCCTTATAGTAAATGTAGCTTGTTTATTTTTATTTTTTATCTATTTATATTGATTATGACCTATCTTGTGATTGTTTTGTTAAGCTTTGGGGCAATTTTTTGTTTTCTCCTTTCTTTTAAAGTCAATTACGCTCCATCACGCGTGACCAACGAACTTAGTGTTTAAGCTCTCCATTTTTCTTTTTACATCCGAATCATATCAGATCGGGTAGATGAAAATATTTTCATCAAGTACTCAACAGCCACAATAAAAGCTACAACAGTAATTCGTGTTGTCATATAAATGTGGCAATAAGTAAATTAGCACGCCAACTGGAACAATGTCATACAGAGACGCAATCTACAAGTGCCTCCAACGCCAACGTAAAAATCACAATCTAGGGACAAAAAGCATTTAAAAATTTAATATTTCAATAATTACAAAAAAATTTGTCTATATAGAGTGAATCTGAACCAAGCCAAATGTAACTGCGCAATCTCAACGTTCGTGTTCGTGTTGCAGTAACTTTGTTCATAGCAAATATTAGCATATTTTAATTGAAATATCTAATTGTCTTTATACACGCGTTGATTTTTTCACTTCTATTATGTAATAGTATTCATTTTGTAGTACTTATTTGACAATTATTTCTTAAATAAGTCTTATAAGTCTTTTAGAATATATAAGCGGGGACGGAGAAAGCAGGGGCTAAAGAACGGAGTGTCTTAACACTAGGTTCCCACGGTCCCTGCAGTTCCCTCTGCCTACCCTGCCTTGTGCGGGATAAAGCTTGAAGCTAAAAAAAAAAGAATATATTTTTGTTTAATTCATATATATTTTTACGCTTTATCCTGCAACATGGCAATAAAATATGTTAAGTAAATTTTGGTTAGCTTTTCTTATCGTTCAGTATTATGCATGCCTTATTAATATCTAAATCGTGGGTTTGCCGAGCCCGTTGTATCAGGAGCTCAGAGCAGAGCCTGTGAATTAATTTTCAAGAGTATATATGAAATATCTTTTCAAGACGCGCATTAATCTCTACTGTCCAAGCTCCTCTCTTACTTAACCAAGTTGGATTAATAGAGGCCCTAATGTCTTTTCAATAGGCAAAATAAAATAATATACACATAAATAATATTTATTAATTTTTTAATAATATAATTGTAATATACACATAAATAATATTTATTGATTTTATTATTCATTGTTATTAAGTCAAACAGATTTTTTAATATGACAACCACATTAATCGAAAAACAATTAGTACTAGAATGACATAGTTTATAGCACAATTTACTGTACTTACACCCAAAGCCTTTACTTATTAATTTTTTTAAGCGATATATTTTACGCTTCGTTTATTCGTAGCTGCCACTCAATACTTGTTGCTGTGCACGCGAACAATCGATTGTCAACACAATATCTTTTACCCTCCCGTTAGACTACACTTCTACGACACAATGTTCACAGTATTTGTTCTAATATTTATATACTGAAGTCAATATTTTGACGAATTGTGCCCATTTTATTTACGAAATGTAAAGGATGAAAGCGAAAACTTGTATAATATTATTTATACAATCTTGTTATTAAACGAAATATTAATAAATACAAACCATTTGCTTTTCCATTTTTTATTTTCGTTTGATGTGGGGTATAGAATTTATATGGAGTTTCGTTTTAATATTTTTTATAAGGTTGTATTTATTATTACCAGTAGTAGTTAGAAGTATGGTATTACTAGTAGTTAGAAGATCGAGGCGTAGTGGTTTTGAGTTCGATTCCCCTTTTCCAACGATAAGCAAAGTGCAGCATTTATTTCTGCCACTCAATAAACTAAATATTAAAGTTACCGAGTTTTACCTGCCTGCTTTGGTATGTTCTGTAAGCTAGCTAGAAAGTTATAATAAAATCTAGCTTCACGCTTTATCAAGCTCCTAGCAGGTTAAACAGAGGAAACCGCAAGTCGTGCAAACCTAATGTTAAGACACTCCGTTCCTCGATTTCTCAATGAATTGCGTGTTAAATGGCGGAACTCAACTCCGCGCTTTGCCTAGTTGAGGGAGAAAATGTAAATAAACAAATCCAATCTTCCCCGAGTGGAAAAATTTTTTCTAACTAAAATTAAAGCTTACTACATTTATTGTGACAAACAAATATTGATACAATCTTATATTAATTTTTGTAGCCGAAATTATAATCCAGAAAAATATATATTTTTATCAGATCCCTTTACACTAAAGGCAGTTGAGGTTCAACTGCCTTTAGTGTTCATCTCCTAGGAGGCTTACACTGCCTACTGACAACTGGTGTATGTCCCACGGACTTATCTTTTACATTTATTCTTCAAATATTAACTACATATTATTTAACAGATAATATATAATTTAAGTTACATTTAAATTTTTTAATCTGTTATTATTTCTTTATTTAATCTCCAAACAAAAGTCGTTAACTTTAATACCAGTTAAGCAAGGGTATAGAATTTATTATCGAGCATTTGTATTATAATACAAAATATACATATGTAAATTTATTTTATATAGCATGAATAACATTTACCTAATTCTTAAATTACGAATTTTATTCAGAGGTTGATGGGTACATTAAAAATGTTTTATTTTTTAGCGTTTAACAGATAAAAAAATACTTATTCACGGTTTACTTCATATATTGAGAGAGAAGAGTACGTTCTCTCTAATCATCATTAAGAGTCACTTCAAAGTGACTTCACTCAACGAATGTCGAACCCACAACTAATGCGCTTAACTAGCTATTCCACTACGGCAGGATTGCCTTAAGTTTTATTTTTTTTTTAGCTTCAAGCTTTATCCCGCACATGGCAGGGTAGGCAGAGGGAACTGCAGGGACCGTGGGAACCTAGTGTTTAGACACTCCGTTGCTTAGTCCCTGCTTTCTCCGTTCCCGTTAAGTTTTATTATTTGCATTTTTGACTAAATAAATGAATGAACAATCTTTCACTTTTTATGACTCTCCGTCAACACTTACCATCTCTTATTATGTTAGTTAATTTAATATTGTTATGTTGACAGAGTAAAATAATAAAAAAATAAAACTTTTCAGATAACAAGCATATGTTTATTGTAGCCACCTTGTACTGTTTACTAACTAACGCTCATTTTCTTAAATATAGCTTTAATATATGAGCTTTAGAAGATTTTGGCATATTCAAATATTCAGAAAACAAATCGCTCGTGGGCTTACATCAAAACGATGAATCCAATGTAATTTGTTTTTGTGTTAAGGCACTCCGTTCTCTACTTTGTCTACTTGCCAGAGCGAAGAAAATGTAAATGATAAAGTCCGACTTCCCCGAGTGGGAATTGAACCCACAAACCGTCGCGTTTACAGGCAGACGCTACGCCTCTGCGTCGCAATGGTTCCCTGTAATTATTATATAGGGTGTAGCCTAGCTCCTCAAAATATCTTCATATTTAATATTAGTATGGTTTAATTATATCTTTAAAAGTAAAACATCTATACTTTACTATATATATGAACTGGTCTGTTTTCTTCTTAAAGTCAAGCAGGTGTAGCGGTGAAATCCAGTAGATCAACATATACATATTAATGATAAATAATAAAAAATAACTTAGCAGTCTCGACTGCAGCTTATACAACCCGCTACTCTCCTTTCACCGCGCAACTCGGTCACATAACCATACGCTAATTTCACCCGTCTTTATATGTTATATAAATGCCATTTCCGCTTGACCATGTAATTTCGGTAAATTAGACATTTAGAACACAGTTTATAAGTGTCTTGTCGATATTTTTTTTAAATTAAATATAAAGACAGCCTAATGTGCTGTAGAGTAATTGAGTGTATTTTTTGTTTTATAAGCCTTTTCGCCTTTGTTTTTGAAATTTTCACTAATTTTCTATTCTTAGCATTTTATTACAACATATACATACATATATATGTATATATTTATGTATATGTTCTCCACTTTAGACTTTGCCTTAGGTGTATTAATACTATGTTTATGTGAAGAGAGATGTCCTCTGTCTCTCTTGCTATATATTAAGTAAAACGTAAATTAGCACTTTTACATATACATATGTATATGTTATGTACTTGCTACGAGACGATTTGTTCTGATCCTGGACATCAAGTATCTGACTTGACTTACGTATAAACTAGAAATGTTCAAAACGAACTCCGAATCAATTTTATGTTAAAGATTGATGGTCTTGGAGACGTGCACTATGGTTTTAATCATGAGTAACTAAAATAAAGGAAGCATAAGCAGCCAAATGTTAACAATTTGATAACGGTTTAATCTTTTTGCAATACAAATATTTTCATTATTTTTTTTCTACGATCTATATATCTTTAATCCTTCTACATTAGTAAGAAACGAAAATTAAAAAAAAAAAGCAAAAACTTAAATAAGAAGGCATTCTAATAAGCAAAACACTATAAACTCGAGTTCAACATACTAGTACGCGACGGTAAACGCTTGCATATGTGATATGACGGTGTCACAGGCGCGGCCCAGCTCAATTACTGCGGCCACTCACTTGCAGTTGCGAGGCAGTAACCAGAGAGGAAAGCGAGGGTCCTCCAACTGATATTACGTTAGGTACATATTTGTGCGCGTTGATTTGATTACTTTATTAGGTGCCGAGTGGCTGTATCCCGTTGTAATGTTCTTAATCTAATAGCCTAGGGTTGGTGTAGCAATGTTCTTGTTCAATGGATTATATAGGTTTTTGTAATTTTTTTAAGTGATTCCAGTTTTCTTTTTTTTTTCTATATATATATATATATATATATATATATATATATATATATATATATATATATATATATATATATATATATATATACATATATATTGTTCTTAGTTTATGTTCTTAGTTTGCTACAAGTACTTTGTAGACATTCAAAATTTGTAATTCATATAGAAATAATAAAAGATAAATGATTATTATAATAAAATACGTAACTTAGTAATAAATAATAATTATGCAATAAACATTGATTTGAAGTCGGACAACATTTCTCTATTAGCCCTTATCGATGACTGTAGTAGTCGCGGTATAAGGGAGAGCAGCCTGAGAAATGTTCAATTAAATTAAATGAAATTGAATTTACCGTCACTCTAATAATATTTACTTATTAATTATTTTACTTTACCAGAATACAAAAAGATTATCTACTTCATTATGTATCTACCTGTAATGGTACTATATTAAACATTAGCCATATATCGTTGTTGAAATATCGTACCGTCGTGGCGCAGAGCGACGGTTTCTGGGTTCAAATCCCAGTTGGGGAAGATGGATTTTTCTATTTTCTATTTCTTCGCTTTGGCAAAACTAGGCAAAGCGCGGCGTTGAGGTCCGCCACTCAAAACGCAATGCCTCGAAAAGGCGGAAAGCGGAGACGGAGTAAGCAGGGACTTAAGCAACGGAGTGTCTTAACACTAGGCTTGTATGGTTCCTGCAGTTCCCTCTGCTTACGCTGCCATGTGCGGGATAAAGCGTGAAGCTAAAAAACAATGTTTAATAAATATATAGCCGTTTAAAATTGTATGTTATTTAAAAATATATAATATAAACTATACTGCTCGTTCCGTCGTGTTGTTACAAGAATCAAACAAAAAATTGTTATTCATCGACGCGCATGGCGCTAAACGTGATCTCTTATTAGTATCGAAAATATCAATTAAATTGCGTTTATTGAATCGATTCATAATACAACTACCGGTTTTAAATAGAGCATTTGAGACACGACGTTTGATTCAAAACATTTTTTAGTCTATATATCAAGTTATATACCTTGTTGTAATTATATATATATATATATATATATATATATATATATATATATATATATATATATATATATATATATATATATATATATATATATATATATATAATTACAACAAGGTAATGCAAATGTATTTAAGTAAATATGAAGAATTTGCCAACGTTTTGAATTTGAATAGATACGGGGTTCTGCTGCATCCAACACTTAAGCTTACTGCTTAAAAACAAAACCTATTCTAATTCTCGGTTCGATTTTCCCCTTTCATATTTCGACATAGAAAATTAACTAAACGAATAAAAATGTATTGCAAAGTCTAAATGTCATATTTTATGAGTTGACTTGACGAATTACCTCAATCACCAGTATTGACACAGCTGGAGCTGGCTTCGTAATGTATAAATAACTTCTAATATGTTTATTTAAACAATACTAAGATCTCACAGTCGTCACGTGCATACAATTATCTTATCATCAGCTTTTAGTTTAAATACTTAAATAAATTTGGCTAATTAGTAAGGTATATGATATCGACCTGAAGGTGTCAACTATTTTTAAATGTAATTTTCTTTTACATTAGCGATTGCGACCTTAAACGCAAGGGTCGT
>JAZFAU010000024.1:6905000-6942500 GCA_037178615.1 Dione vanillae
ATACGTGAAAAAAAATACAACTAATATTTTCCAAATAAACCTCGAAATGACAAATAAAACAATTAATATCGTAACGACTAACAAGTGTAGTAATATCCCATGTTCATGATGCGTCGTACATCAATCTGAATGATATAAATATTTAGGTGTATGCGCCCCTATAGCCGGCTGGTCGGTAATCAGCGTCTCCGTGACCCACTTACTCCTTAGTTACATATGTTGACTCTAGCCTACGGATTATGCCGATTGTTTATATTTCTACTGTTATCACTATTTTGTAATTAAACATCGTGTAATCGTATTTATTCGGATAATACTTTAATAGGATTCAATTTTTCTTATTTGGTCTTAGATATTTGACACAGACGTTATGCTATTAGCCCATGTTAATAATTTAAAAAATAACATTATTTTTTTTTCGTTTTTTATTTAGTTTTTTTTTAATTAGTCTTATTATTTGACACAGACGTTATGCTATTAGCCCATGTTAATAATTTAAAAAATAACATTTTTTTTGTCATTTTTTTATTTCGTTTTTTTTTATTTAGTCTTATTATTTGATACAGACGTTATGCTATTAGTCTGTGTTAATCATTAAAAAAATAACATTTTTTTTTAATTCCCGACTGGCGTCTGGCTTTTCGGTGTATGTATATTATTTAACTTTTTCTACTATCTTGAAGAAATAAAATTACGATTTCTCACAAAATAGCTAATTATTTTATTTATTTGAATTTTGCCGACTGTACTTTAAATATATATTATATACACTATATAGAGACTAAATATTCTTCCGAGGAGATAGCTTTAAATTGTATGAAGTATTCACCACGATGTTTACAATCGTAGGTCATCAAACTCCGCTGTTTTAAATTGCGATGGTAAAAGATTTGCGCAGTTTTAGCGTGGGAGGAGTGGCCGTCTCGCTGCAGCTTGATCAACAAAAGTGCGGAAAAATCTAAGAAAATGTATGAGTAAATTTAGTTGAAGAAAGAACATTCAATATATATTTAGGTTCGGCTCAAATCCCTAGAAGTAAATTTACAAAACATTTTTGTTTTTGTTTTTACTAACGGTACTATATAATTAAGTTCAGCCGTTCCCACCAATAACTTGCCGCCTTCTAAGTAGGCTAAAAGTGGAAGGTGGAATTTTTTTCTATATGTTATCTTATTGAGACGGTAAAGAATAATGTTGCACTTACATGCCAGGCCTCAAGCGTGATTTGATTTGACACAAATACAAACTAACCTAAGAGCCGGGTCTGCAACTAGCTCTTGCTAGTTCTCACAAGCCAAACCAACCACTAAGCTTATACGTTTGTGTTTATGCACGCTTAATCCAAGCTGTACTAAGGTCTTAAATGCACTATAAAAATTAAAATAGTCGTTTTAGAATCAGTCTAGAACTCTACGCCCGTGACGTTATAATAATTTTAATTTAAACCAAAGTAGCTGAAGTGTAACCAAAGTAATTACACCGTATCACATTACATACGGTATAGACTTAAAAAATAATTTTATTTTTGTGTTTATGCGAAATTATAAAGTTAAACGTTGATATAATCTTTGTTTAAGCCAAGAGCTTCATTTGCATTGTATTGTAGAGATTTTTTTTGTTTGTGTATACCTAAATACTCTTTATACTAATTCATTTACATACACACATACATACATACATAAACACACACATACATATACACACACACACACACACACACACACACACAGACACAAAAACATAATGTTTGACTGTTAGTGTTTATTGATTTCATAAAGCTATACATTCCTCGAGTCACAGATCTTTATAAAACAAATGCTACGAAGTTTGCCTATGATACTAGCACTTCTCGCTGTACAATTATGTCATCAAGAACATGCAATGTTTAAGCCATTTTTATATTTAATAATATAGTTAATAGAACTTGAGTAAACAAATAGTGTTCTGCGGTTTTTGGGACATACCTTTCTAAACGCAAACCTAACATTTAAATTTTTACTGTTTATTTAGTATTAAATTTTGCTCCAACAATTAAAATTTAAATGTGAAAACACTGTACTTAAATGACATTGATCGCTTCAACAAAAATTCAACTTTAATTCTGAACAGGGTTCAAAGCAAAATATATGTAATATTATTGCACATTCACCTGACCTCGCTTATTCATTAAAAAATAAGTTTTACACAAAAAAATATGCTTTTTGGTTCGATTTTCGACTCCCTATGCCCCTCCATTGCCCTTTAGTAGTACTCGCTCCTATTTAGCTCCGTCTAACCACTCTAATATGAGGGAGTTATTAGCTTATATAAAATAAACAAACATACATACACATGTAAATAAGAAAAAAAGTAGTTCAAGCCAGTACAGTTTACGTAACACATAAGTCACAGACAACTGTCTGCTTTCATTTGAATAATTAAGTTGAACTTATTTATTATACGAGATGCAAGCGTCGCTGGTCGATTTCAAAGTATAATTGTCACGTGCACTGCCACGGTGGACGGCTCCGAGCAAATTGGCTACCGAATTGCTATTCATTTTGTGACCCATTCTTTAAATTACGTAATGTTTTACATTTACAAATGAAAATCCATTTCGATGTTCTTTGTTTGTTGAGCGAGGATTAAATTTTAATATTAGTTATGTATATACAAGTTGTATTCTTTGACTTAATCAATTTTGACGAAAATATTACTGTTATTTTTTAAGATGTTTATGTTTAGAGTGGATTAGAACGTTAAAATGAAAAGAATATTTAATAAAATAGCATAGCATAGCTCTGGCCAGACGATTGTTATTTGTAATAATCTTTGAGTAGTGAAAATTTGAAAAATCTCCTTACAGAGATGCTAACAACACAATAAGTTGCATATAAGAATTTTTACGAGGCGTGAAAGAACGCATAGTGCGAATAATCAGAGCTCTTGCGCGGTTTGCAAGAGCTGCGGATTCAGATCCTGTTGCGTTCAAATTTTTATGTTTTCTTTAAAGAAATACTTATTTCTTCTATCCTATATTTTCTAGCTTCACGCTTTATCCCGTATATTGCGGGGTCATCATCAGGCAGAGGGAACTGCGGGGACCATTTGAACCTAGTGTTAGACACTGCGTTGCTTTAGTTTCTGCTTTCTCCGTACCCACTTTCCGCCTTTGCCTTTTACTTTTTCTTTTGGATATATTTAACTCATCTTACATAAAAAAGTGAGGAGTGGTTTATCGATTTACGCTTAAATCTTCTGTATGTGTAGTTACAATCAATTTTAATACGGTTTTCACTAATACAATAGTTTTGTATTATACTAATATTTTCTGGACAACTTATTAAATTAATTAAAAATTAATAGTTAAATATTTTGTCTATTAAACCAATTGGTTAGTATGAAATGAAAGGTGCAGGTTCAAATCTATTTAAAGAATAGAGCAAATAGAACTTAGGCTTTATAGTATTTTGTTTCTACATACATATAGGTTTTTGACACTTGTAGTGTGTGTAAACACAACAGTGAAAGTAAATTTTACACAACTTTAACAAGTTTACATTATTAAATTGTTTGATTTATATTTAAATTATTATAAGAATTTTTTATATCACACGCATACGAATACGATAGTGTAACGAATATATTTATCTCTTTTATAATTTTAAAACTTTAGAGATTTTTTTAGTTTATATAAGATAGTTAAGGAAGTCTGGTAAGGAAGTCGTCATAGCACAGTAGAGCAAGCAACTGTTCTGAGTTCGATGCTATTTCGGAAATATGAATTATTTTAACTTTCCCATTCTTGTAAATGGCAAAACGCGGCGTTGTGTTACGCCACTCATAACATAAAACATGAAGTAATCTTCCTTTGATAACGAAGTTTGACCTACATCAAATTAAAGTATTATTGATTAAGTGTTTCCCGTTTGTCGTGACTATAGCGACTACTGTGTGGCTCTTTATATTCATTTTTTTATACGCAATCTTTTGAAAAGAGAGTGAGATTTCAGAAATAATATGAAATTAAAAAAACATAAAAGCTGTATCTTCACACTTTTTTAATAAGAAACTAACTACAGAATGAAAAACCATTAACCATTTCTCTGCTTTAACTTTGAGTCGCTCAATTTTAACGGAGAACAGAGTGTCTTAACACTATGTTTTTCCTACCTAATCTGCTGTATGTAAAAACTTCGACTAATTAATTATTAACTTTTACTATATAGTAATTCATATATAAAACAGTTCTGTGCACGTATATACCTTTATGCTTATATATTGATGTCCACTTTCGACGTCGATCGTGATAAGTGTCGAGACGCGACAGTGTGTTGAACTCTGACTGCCATATTGTAATGACATACGTATAAACATGTTTATTGTATGTACTGTGTACTGTGGACAGCCGACGAGGGACGAGGGACACGCCTAGTCGATACCTTTTGTAATTTACATTGAAAACTTTATAGTTCCGCTCGATTCGATTTGCATTAGCTGAAAATTCTACTCTGCCTACCCTGTTATTAGCGGGATAAAGCGTGAAGGTATAAAAAATAGTTTAACGGTTCTCACTGGTTCACATCTCACTTGGGGAAACATTCATTTTTTAAATCAGCTTGTATTATCAAATTTGCCATCGTCGTCAGATGGAAATTAATAAATGTCTTATATAACAGATGTAAGTATTTGAAGTAAATCTGGCCAGTTTAATGAAGAACATCCAGTCTATAATAGCACATGTATTTTTGAGATATGTGCGATTGTTCAAGCAAGATACATACACATATATATATATATATATATATATATATATATATATATATATATATATATATATATATATATATATATATATATATATATATATATATATATATATATATATATATATATATATATATATATATATATATATATATATATATATATATATATATATATATATATATATATATATATATATATATATATATATATATATATATATATATATATATATATATATATATATATAATGTTTGTCTTGAGACTAACACGTCGTTTAAAATAATATAGAATTAACACTATGACGCCAGAGGGGACATGCTTGCATACGTGCGTCCATAACACATGTTGTGGAAATACCATGCACGCTACACTGCGCTTGTCACTTTAATTTGCTTATTCAGAGGAATTTCTATGACTTTAAGTCAGTCAGTATCAATATCTTTACACTAGGTTTCTGCTTGTGAAAGGTTCTATATATAACTTCACAATAAAGTGTATGTATAAGTGTGTACAAAATTACATAATGACAAACATTATATGAGCAAGGTCGATTTTTACGAGTGCCATCACTTCCTCTCGACCTGCTGAAGATTTGCGCTGATAACAGCGATGGGTTTAGATTGCTTACAATTTTGTCATAATACTTAAAGTTTATTTTTCTTAGAGCCTAAAGTCTTGATATTGTAATATTGTTACATGATTGTCTACATTTTTATTAATTGATTAACTTGCCCAACAGTATAGGTTAAGTCTTATTTTGTTAATTACTTATTTTAATTCAGCGATCGTCAGTATATTTAGTTATAAAATAATAGTTTATTTTATATACCGTTTTCGTTTAAATTTACTTTCATCTTCATATATTATATATTTGTGAATATATTATACGGGCCGTACGTACAGGCGTAACGTCTGCCTATAAACGGTTTGAGGTTTGAGAATGGTTTGAGGGTTCGAGTCTCACTCGAGGAAGATGGTTTTGTCCATTTTCTTTGGCGTCTTAGCGTTGAGTTTGTTTGTTTGAGTGTGTTTTATCACTAGATTCTTGTTCCTGCAGTTACCTCTGCCTACCCTGCTGTGCGGGATAAGGCGTTAAGCTTAACCGTAAATAAACTAATTATATACCAATATATGTCATATTCTTTCTTATCATGTAAAAGGAAATGAGAGCAAATCTATTTATGAGCAAGTAGCCTTCATAATATATACTTAAGGCGATTTCGTTGACCACAGCTTAAAAATTAGTACCAATTATTGTGAAAAAAATCTTTGAAATATGTATTTATATTGTAAGTAATTAATGTCAATTAACTGTCTCGTGTTTATTCCGCGTTGTGGGAAAACCACACTTGTTAATGCTTTGAGCTTTTATATCATAATGTTGTTCTTGAAACTGCCTACCGATATTAACATGTGCGGTTTGTCGCACTGAAACATACTAATGACGCCATCTTGGCGCAGTCGTCATGAATTCAGCGGAATGTACCTATATGTCTAGGATCTGGATGTACCGAATGAATATAGGAGGGATATGTAGGGATATTTTTAATCTCATCAATCTCAATTTTAAACGATGAAATAAAATTATTTTAAGAGACCAATCACTACATTCTCTCCTTTTCCTCTTATTATTATTTATATACAATTCTATATATATGTATATGTATATATATATATATATATATATATATATATATATATATATATATATATATATATATATATATATATATATATATATATATATATATATATAAATATATATATATATATATATATATATATATATATATATATATATATATATATATATATATATATATATATATATATATATATATATATATATATATATATATATATATATTTGGTTTAAAATAATTTTATTTTATTACTTCAAATTGAGATTGCCATAAATTAAATATATACCCTATTTTGCATAAATAAGAATATACATATCTTTCACATATCCTTTTTATATTGTCTATACTATGTCTATGTATGAAAATGAAAATATTGTCTCATGGAAAACTGGGACGGGGACCGCCTGAAATAACAATAATATTAAAATGATACTCTGAATTTAATTCATACACAAATAAGCGGCTTAGTTGTATTGCCTGCTTGCGTTTATACAGCGTGCCTACTTAATACTTGATCTAATTTAATATTTTCTTCATAAAATAGGTAGTTTGAAATGTGACCAGGTGCCGGCTGCATATCGCATTAGGCATTTCTTATAATATTAACATGTCTTCGATCAGGTGTGTCTATCTCCAAACCCAATATATCTTAAGAATTAGCTAAAAATTAAGATGACAGTAATTTATTAGCAGACTCTTGATACAGGCACGTGGTGAACGAAATATTTAACAAATAAGAATATTTAATATACATAAAATAGCCCGTATTAGTGCAGTGGAACAGCACATGATTGTCAATACGATGGTTGATTGAGTATGAGAGTATTTCACCGCCTTGGCGAAGCAAAACGCGGCGTTTAGTTCTGCTCATTCATGGTGGAATATCTCGAATTAGCTTCTTCTTTTTACTTAACGATTGTATAATGGAGATGTGTGAGGACCGTCGTAGCGCAGAGGTGTAAGTATCTGCCTGTAAACGCGACGGTTTGTAGGTTCGATTCCCACTCGGAGGAGATGGATTTTTCTATTTCCATTTTCTTCGCTCTGGAAACTAGGCTGAGTTCCGCCACTCAACACGCAATGCCTCGAGTAAGGCGGAAAGCGGAGACAGAGAAAGCAGGGACTAAGCAACGGAGTGTCTTAACATAAGGTTCTTATGGTTCCTGCAGTTCCCTCTGCCTATCCTGCTATATGTGGCATAAAAGCGTGAAGCTATAAAAAAAATAGAGATGTGTATAATAGATATGAATAGTAGAAATCTAACATCAGGCGTCAGTGGCAAATATTTCTTATCTGTAGTTATTTTTAACATTTTACATAAATTACGGCAAGTTAAAAGTACATATTAAATACCTATCTTAACTGATACATATTGCAGTTGCTACAAATAACTAGAGTCACCGAATGATTGATGATTTCAACAAGTTATAGTATACATAACTAAAGTCTAATTCATTTAAAATTTATGAGGAATAAATTAATTTTATGTGCATTCGCATTAAGGTGCACATTACGGTTTGTACAGTTAGCTGAGCTCATTAACTGTCGCAGACTTCGTGTTGTCTGTATTAATTTTTTTGTTCCCAATTTATTTTTATAAAACTTTTTTATACAGCAATCGGCCTTAAGTGTGGGATATTCGGTGAATGATATTAAAAAGAGAATTCTGCTATTACTGAAGAGTTACCTTGGAAATCCTTTCACTTTAGTCGGCGCTAGTAATTTTTGCCATACTTAGGGCCGGTTTCACCACTTGCTAATAAAGTCCCAGATAGTCCTTGTCTGGCAGATATGCAACAAATTTTGATCTCAGGTGTGAGTATCTAGCAGATGAAGACCTGTTCTGTTTGTTCTCTATTTGCAGGGAACATATTTTCTATCTAGGACATTAGTTTATATTTTTAACCATTATAAGTTTTAATATATTGACGTCATTGGTTTTACTTGAAGAGAAAAAAAATAAAGGTTACATATATTACAAACACGAATATCAACCTGAGAGGACTTGAGCCTTATACCAGTGACAGATATATCAGCAGGTTAAGGAGACTTGAGTCTAAACAACTTTGAGGACCTAATTTACTGCTACCTTATAGAATACAAAAATTCCGTGACATCTTCCGTAATGTCTTAAATATATATATTTATATATATATATATATATATATATATATATATATATATATATATATATATATATATATATATATATATATATATATATATATATATATATATATATATATATATATATATATATATATATATATATATATATATATATATATATATATATATATATATATATATATATATATATATATATATATATTTCGATCTTTTATATAACTGGATCTTTTAATATAATTTCCTAATATTTATTTCATGAAGTTATTTAGGCATTAATTTAGATATGATATATTTAGTCGCGTGAAATCGTCGAGCGTATTTAGGGTATCGCTAGTTATCGACTCGGTTGACGCAAACGCAATGTGTGCGCCAATCGTATCATGGAGTACATATATGTAGCTATAAATATTTACTGTTTTTATTATATACAAAATTGCCAAATATTTTTTGTAAATAATTTAGAATAAACACCAATAAAAGAGATTATTAATCTTAACTTGCTAGCTTAGTAGAGGAGCCGAAAAATATAACTGAAATGTGATAAATCTTTTATAAGCGAGTTAAATAGTTTAAAAAAATTAACGGGATTCGAACCAGTACATCTTTTAAATCAAATGCTCTAACAATTAAGCTTAACGTTCATTTCACACTACTTTGAAATTATTTTTCTTTGTAATGATTCAATTTTTCTTGTTAACATTTCAAAAATAATATATGAAGCCGCACAAAATCCTATTGACAAGTGCCTAAAGCTTACAAAATATACCAATAATTTCACAAACGCCGCTTTCAATATATTAATATTCCACTTACAATATGTTTGTACATACACCTGCTAGACCCGTTTAAAACAAAACGACGTGATATTACTACCAATTACCTATTTAACGCTCATATTAATTTTAAATGGGGACCAATTCAATTTAAGTAGTTAGTTTTAAATTTGCCAAGTGATTTACGTCAAAGCCATCCTCCATAAATTAAACGCAGGAACGCATACTGCCTGTACAAGTAATTTGAATTTGTCTAAATGTTTACGTATTCACTGCCGTGTTTAGATTTATGACCATCGGCTTCGATCGCTATCTTTAAAGCCTAGTCAGTGATCCTGGTGAATAATTATGTGTGGTATGATGCAGTTCAAGGTTGCGGTGGCGTCCAAGCTATGATGCAATGAAGTCAGATTCATGCTGGAATAATCAATCCAATTCAAAATGCAGCTTCTTATTATAAACTTCGATATCTTAAACATATTTTTACAATAACATACTTATATATCTTTATACATATATACATATATGTTGGTAATATTTTTAATACTAGTTATATATATGTATATTAGTTATAATTTAATACGTAAAATATTGAAGAATGGATCCACGCGTGTAAATATAAACAAAATATTCACAAATGTCCAAATCGACTTGAAAAAATCAAACAATTCTTCATTATTCGATACTAAACCCCAACTAATCATTTTCAATATATAGAAATAATAAATAAATAAATAACAAAAATATCGCATGTAACTGCAACAGCACGTCGGTCTAACTTATCCTGCTTGTTGACAGGCATGAAAATGACTATGTCCACGACAGCGACAATGAGCGCCAGAGTGCACAGAAAGGTGATGCGAGCGCCACATAAAAGGCCGCATCCGGGGAAAATGCTGCACGGCGGGAAGATGGTGCATCCCGGTAAAAATGTTCTCGGCCCTGGTAAAAATGGTCAAGCAGTTCATGCTGGAAAGTACGCTCATCTCGCCAAGTTTGGGAAGCTTGGCCACTACAGTCACTCGCACTCCCTTCGACCTCCTGAACCCTGCGAGAATAGTAACGACAGCGGCCTCGGACCGGACCCGGTGAACAGGTGAGACTCTTACTCTACGCTTTGGCTATTTGAGTATAGAAAAACAGATTAGTTTGATTAAATATGGCTGAAAGATAATGGACCTGATTTCTTGTAGACTATTATGAAAATTGATGGGTAATTTCTTTTATATTTAACAAAAAAGTTGTTTAAAAAAGAAATTGTCATTATATTTATAGTAGCACGCTATGCTAACATTATCTTTTTAATTTTAACTCACGTAACTAATCTTTGTTCTTCATAAATTAGTTAACTCTTTTTATTACCACTCGTTATACTTGTATAGCATGACAAAAGACTTGAAATACAGGATAATTACCAGGACCATGAAGTAAATACGTACTAAGTCTACCTCATGGCATCAAATTAGAGTTGTAGCTAATTTTTAATTTACTACAATATCCTTAAGTTGTAAACAGTTGTGTCCTTGAAGCTATAGTAAATACGAATATAATAATAATATAAGGTAAAATAATAACGCTAATGCCATGTTTTAAGGAAATTCCTCAAATATTTCACAGTAAAGTAGTTCTGGTCACGACTACGGAAATAGTAATTTATCATTCGTCTAACTGAGGTTTATACTTGTGAGTGTAACTTAGTACTATCTTGATTTCTGCCTGGATATTTTGTAAACAGCAATGTCGTTAATTGATTTGAGTTGGTTATGAATTTATTTTGCTGGCATGACTATAGTTTTTATTGTCATGGCAATTCCAATGAAAATTTACTTTCAGTCACTTTAATAATATGTCAAGGGCCAGGGATTAAATTAAAAAAATATCTTTTTGTGGTCATTTATATAATTGTATATATTATTTTTTCTATAGATCATTCAGTGATATGAGTTTAGATAATTAGTAACGATATTTTAAAAATAAAAACCATTCAACAATAGCTATTGAAGGCGTGACGTTTCTTTATTTACAATAAGTGACGGTTTGTAACGATTTCATGGTAGTTTAAGAAGGCTTTAAAGTATGTGACCTTTGGCTAGTTATTATATTATATTGTAATAAAAAGAAATAAGTATACATTACGTTGGTACTTCCTATAGAGTAAATATAAAAATAATTTTGATTGTAATTTAAAATATGTAAAAGGTTTGTAGAATTCCCATTAAAAATTAGCAAAATGTAACAGGCAGACCTACAAAGTTCGCAATCTAATACTTTTTTCATATACGCAGTATAGTAGCCTTAAAGACGATGGTTGTACTTGTGGGTTCGATTCTCACTGGGGCGAATAATTATTTTCATTCCACTGCCCTGGTAAGACGAAGCACGGAGTTAGTGAAGCTGGAAAGCGGAGAATGGAGTGTCTTAAATATATATAATATATTTATGCATAACATACAACAAGAAGCTGAAAGAAATTTAATTCATAAATATTTATTCTATCGAATATTTAATTGCTTTATATAGGGATAGCGTAAATGTCAAAAGATGAAAAGAAATTAATTAATTTTGCGCATTAATCGCCACCATTATTGAACTAGCCTCAAATGATCGAGGACGAGTTTCACATAAACTACACCACGCCACATGGCGCGGGCGTGAGTGCCGCACGTGCTAATTCGTATTTTTGGCACGCAGCATCCGTGATTCATCTCAGACGCTATCTCTATCCAGTCTCTTAAAGGCAAAAGTAAATAAAGGAAGTCAATAGTTGCGGCATACCTTAGATATATCGTAATTTTTTAATTGGATGCCAAGGTAGTAGGGTGTGTAGCTTTGACATAGTGAGAAATATATTTCTTTTTCTTACAAGTAAACAGTTTACTTCTGAGTGATTGATTGTTTTTTAACCTAAGTTTCGTTTTAAACATTAGTTTTTTCTCTACTAGATAGTTGAAATTTAAACTGTTTTGCAAATTCAAATGATCAAAATATTCAAGAAAGCTGAATGAAATAATATTACTGCGTAAGACTGTCCGCCAAAAATACAGCTGGTGCTAACAGATGACGATAAACGAGTTCCACTTATAGAAAATTATCACTTTGTTCCATTTGCGTCATTTACTTGATCTCTTCATTTATACGCAAAAATATTTGGATATGCAGAACTATAAGGAAAAGATTTTCAATATGGTGTATATTTAAATAAATTGATTAAATTCCACAAATATATAATAAATATAGTGAATTTAGTTTTATATCATGTTTTTGTAGATAATTCTATAGAGCATTAAAAATCGTACGAACATATTTTAATGATATCTACTTATTAAATTTGTTGAATGGTCCATACTGAATCCTTTTGTATAAATTGTAAACTTTACAATACCTAATACCAATCTAAGAGAAAAAAGGAAATTAAAAATGTTTTTTCAATACTTATGTTCATTTTCTAAGTAGCGAAATGCATATAGTAAACATTTAAATAAAAATAGTTAGCGCTGCAACTTGAAATAACTCTAATAAAATTTCATAGTTTTTTTTCTTTCACACTACATTGTTATTCAGTGGGGTGGGCAGAGAGACACATAGCAAGGCTCTGCGTTTTCCACTCATTTGCCCTATTTCTCTGAAACCTTTGATAGGGAGATGGGAAATGACAGGAGATTGAACCCGCAACCATCACAAATGCTGCCCGATATTACCCAACTATTGCATACTAATAACATTTTACAGAAAAATCTCGATTTACATAAAAACTAAACAATATCGCACAGATTATCCGAGGTGACAGAGGAATGGGATCAGCCTGAAACAAAAAGGCGGCGCGAGTGCGACACAGGGGTTAAGGTAGAGTGCGACGACGCGAACGATGCGTACGCGTTCGCGCTGCCCGCTGCACCCGCGCACGCGCACCCCCACGCCGCGCCTGACGCTGCGCCCGCACTGCCCATTCCCGCGTACGTTGCTTTGGATTCATTCATTTAACGTTACATTTCTATCCATTTTTGATAAATTTTCAGAACTAAACGTGATTTGATAAAATTTTCACGATTTAAAATTATTGGGCGCAGCGTTAGTGGGCCGTAATGACAATCTCATTTATATATAATACCTTGTGTTATATATTGATAGTACTTTGTCGCCGTATTACGATTATTAACGCTGCGCACATTAATAGATACTTTCTTTCCGCCACTTTTCATTTTATTTGAACTTAAACACTTGTCTATAATTTTCATTCAATATCATTACCGAAATGCTTTCTCAACAATTCTTTATGTAATCTCTTTAACTAATAAATATTCATATCGAGCATTTTAACTCACCATGAAAAATATTGAAATTAAAACTTGTAGCATTTCAAGGTAATACGCCACGTGAAGAACAAATCGATAGCTTATCACGCGTCTTGCTGTCTCCCGCCCGCGCTTTTCTTCTATATCTATTTTAATCATACGTATTTATAGCTAGTGTTAGGCTTTGTTTAATGAAAAATTACCTTCATAATAACTTCATAGATATTTATGTAGATTTCTGAAAATATTGCGCCTTGTCCAATTAGTAAAACTGACCAAAGCATTGCCAAAACATTGCTTCGTAAAAAGTAAAATCAGATGCAATTCTCTTGACCACTTTATCCCAACTTAGCGTTGGCGGTATTGCTTGTTATTGTTTACTCTATAATAAGTAATTAATTAATGCAGATCTATTTTCCTTCTCATACATAAACGGCTTCTGTTTATTTCGTCCAAGGCATATCAATTCCTAGAACATTATCGCGCGTTTGGGATTACTTTCGTCAAATAACTATTTATGTGGAGCAGCTGATAGTGTCGACTGTTCGCATTCATAACAAAAGGCAATAAGGCTACCTAGTCTGGTAGAGTTATTTGTTAAAGTTTCTAATATTATGAATTTACGTTCTTTTGTACCCAATACTTTGATATTACACAATTACAGAAAGCTTTTTTTTAATATTTAATGTACTTTAAAGTTGAGCTTAATTTTAATTAAAAAATGCAATACTTATCTGTTTTTGTCTTAGCGCGTATTTAGTTTTAAATATAAGATAACATTAATCATTATTCTTTTATATATCTATTATCTGTCTTAGAACTATTTTTACCTTAAAATAGCGATTTTCTGTGAAATTGGCACGTCCAATTCACGACGTCATTGGAATTACGTGATGTTTCGCAATATTCATTATCAGAACGATACCGAGTGCTATAGAAATATTTTATCTATATAGACCTTCACCCCATTCTTAAATTAGTACAGAATATTTGTTTCTATATTATTTATTTTATTTTATCGCCAAATTATGGCTTTCGATACAATTATATAATATACACGCTTACTTATAACAAAAATATATCTAATTACAGAATAAGAGCAGGATGCAGCATTTCTAGTCCAAGCATGTCGGAAACGGGGAAACGTTTCCAAGACCCCACGTACAGATCGTGCGGCAAACTAGGCAGTAGTGGGAAGTTGGCCAACAAATACGCCAGCAGTGGCAAGTTGGGAGGCAAGCTGGGGGGGAAGTATGGAGGGAAATTGGCCCAAGCGTTGGCCAGACGGAGAGCGTTGGCCGCCACACACTCGGGCCCGCCGGGACTCTCCGCACCACTTACTAACAAATCCCGAGATGGAACAGTGGAGTTACAAATATTGTGTCAGCCCGAAACACAACACAGAGCAAGGTAATAAGCGATAATTTATTTTTATTTTAAAATTTTGTACTATTTAAATGACTGAAATGTCAAGCTTGACGTAAATAGGGAAACCCCAGTTAAAATTACTTACTAAAAGGGCAAGGTTGCTTTGAAAATTTTGTTGTATGATTAAGTTTTTGTTTATATGAAAAGTTCTTATTAGCTGAGCTTTTTTTAAATTACAATCTAGCTTATAGGCTAATGAGCAATTTGTTTTTTCCTTTTTTTTTTAAGATATTTTTTTCATTGCACTTTTGTTCTACACTAACTCAAAAAGTTTCGTTCTTTTTAGAATTTGATCTTAATTAAAATTTTTCGTAAAAACATATACATATATATATACATATTTTTTTTTTTTTTTTTTTTTTCAGCTTCACGCTTTATCCCGCACATGGCAGGGTAGGCAGAGGGAACTGCAGGAACCATACGAACCTAGTGTTAAGACACTCCGTTACTTAGTCCCTGTTTACTCCGTCCCCGCTTTCCGCCGTTTTTTCGAGGCATTGCGTGTTGAGTGGCGGAACTCAACGCCGCGCTTTGCCTAGTTTACCAGAGCGAAGAAAGTGGAAATAGAAAAATCCACCTTCCTCGACTGGGGATCGAACCCAGTAACCGTCGCGTTACAGGCAGACGTTGCGCCTCTGCGCCACGACATATATATTTATATATATATATATATATATATATATATATATATATATATATATATATATATATATATATATATATTTATATATATATATATATATATATATATATATATATATATATATATATATATATATATATATATATATATATATATATATATATATATATATATATATATATATATATAAATATAATATATACCGTGACTTTATGTTATTTTTGTTATAACGTTACAGGTACCAGACAGAAGGTAGCCGAGGAGCAGTTAAAGACAATTCGGGCAACGGGTTTCCTGTCGTTAAATTAGTTGGCTATGACAAACCTGCTGTGTTACAGGTACTTATTAAATAATAAATCATTAGTAAACACTCATGAAATTAGTTTGCATAATAAAATGTTCCAATAGAAACATATATTTGTAATTAAAAATGGCTCCAAAAAGATATCAACTAGAAAATCGTACAATTATATAGTCAAAATAAATAGCCTGAACTAGAATTCTATTATTTTATATATAATATATAATAAACGCCTGTAACCGCGACAGTTTGTGAATTCGATTCCCGCTCGGGAAAGATAGATTTTCTTCATTTCCATTTTTCTCCATTTCCCTTTTTTTTCGCTTTGGTAACTACGCAAAGCGGCACGTTGAGCTCCGCCACTCAAGTCGTAGGTTCCTATAGTGCTTGCGGTTCCTACCTACCCTGCCACGTGCGGGATAAAGCGTGAAACTGTATATATAAATATAATATTATTTTCCCTCAGGTATATATAGGCACGGATACGGGCCGCGTCGCGCCGCATATGTTCTACCAGGCGTGCCGCGTCTCCGGCAAGAACTCCACGCCGTGTAAAGAGAGAAAGGAAGATGGTACCGTCGTCATAGAAATTGACTTGGAGCCCACCAAGAAGTGGGAAGTCACCTGTGATTGTGTTGGAATACTCAAGGTAAGTTGTCATTTTTTAAGAGATTTATTGTTAAATTTATTGTAGTAGTTTTTTATGGTTAAAGGTATTTTTTTTTTTAATTTTTGATTTTTTCACAATTGGATATAGCATATTATTTGTTACATTTAGTGCAAATAACTAGGCTTTGTTTGTGTAGGCGTTGATTTATTAAATGGAATTAAAAAGAACCTGCCAAAATCTAAATATTTCTCCGAAATATTCACTCGTTACTCTTTTGAAAATGTCCCTTATATGTTCAAAACTTGGAAGAGATTATAGACCTAAAGTAGAATGAAATAAAATTGTTATTAAGAGTAAACTTTCGTTAGTGTATTAGCGCAGGGGCAGGGGTTTTTGTAAACACGACGTGACTTCAATTCCCACTCGAGGAGAATGGATTTTTTTCATTTCCATTTTCTTCACTCTCGCTTTGAGTTCCGCCACTCAGCACACAATGCCTCAAAAAAGATCGAAAACAAGGCAATATAGTGCCTTAACACTAGGTTCCACGGTTCTCCTGCGGTTCCCTCTGCCTACTATATACAGGATAAAGCCTTGAGCTAAAAAAAAACTAAAACTTTCTTACATAAATAACTTTTTAAATATCACTACCAACATATAATGTTAAAAAAAAAGTTAATCAAAAAAAGTTTGCTTAACCTTGTAAGTTCAACAACCCAGTTTATATGGGCAGCCTATAAATAAAACGGTTCGAGTACCCTTTTGACATTTTTAACGTGTATATTAAAAAATATATTTACATACATGTTATATGAGACGATTGTGACGCAATTAAAAAGTTTTAGACCGTGTTCCTGTAAGGGCATTTCCCGACGTAAAACAAAGAACTGCTTGAGATTCTTAAAGAAAACTGTATAATTGAAATGTTTCGAATTCCAGAAGGAAAATAAAAAAAAGAAATGCCCTACCACTCTCTTTACTTTTTTTTTGTAGCTTCACGCTTTATCCCGCACATGGCAGGGTAGGCAGAGGAAACTGCAGGAACCATATGAACCTAGTGTTAAGACGCTCCGTTGCTTAGTTCCTACTTTCTCCGTCCCCGCTTTCCGCCTTTTTCGAGGTATTGCGTGTTGATTGGCGGAACTCAACGCCGCACTTTGCTCAGTTCCCAGAATGAAGAATATGGAAATAGAAAAATCCATCTTTCCCAAATGGGAATGGCAGAACCTAAGCCTCTGCGCCACGACGGTCCTCATCGATCGATCTCTCTTTACTTACTTTGCTATATATACAGGAAATGCGTAGAAATAACAATTAATAGATTACATCTGCACTATTATTTGATATACTATTGAAATTTATACACACCATGCCACGTTGATTTATCATTGCGTTAACCTTGAAGCCGCTCCGAACTAGTTTATTGTAAACGAACCGTCAACTAGATAAAAATCCGCAAGTTAGACAACGACTGATAGTAATAATCTCGTAGTAAGGTCGTTTGGGATACCTACCGCCGTTCTATATATAAAATAAATTAAATGTATATAAAATATATGATTGCTATACGATACGATATATATTTATTATATATACATTTTTAAGTTCAATAAGAGGACCGTCGTGGCGCAGAAGCGTAAGCGTCAGCCTGTAAACGCGACGGTTTGCGGGTTCGATTCCCACTCGGGGAAGTTAGATTTTTCTATTTCCATTTTCTTCGCTCTAGAAACTAGGCAAAGCGCGGCGTTGACTTCTGCCACTCAACACACAATGCCTCGAAAAAGTGAGGACGGAGAAAGCAGAGACTGAGCAACGGAGTTTAAAAAGTTAAAATTCATTTCATATATAAATAGTTCTAAATATGAATAGTAAGATCCATCTTCCATCCATCAGTAATTTTCTCTTTGTCCACTGACATTAATCTCTTGGATCAAACTCTCTGGAGGGTTCTTATGATTTTTACCTTCTCCTAGCAGATATATCTTGATGACAACAAAATTAAACAAAAAAAACTATGGGACTTAAACCGACCAACATGTTTAGCATCTCATAAAATCAGTAATGATTCAGTTAAATATATCAACCGAATACATGAACAAACTTATTACTAAAAAAATTTATATTAAAATAACTTTTTAATTACAAAACCATTAAGTAAACAAAGTTCAGAATTTGAACGAGAACGGTTTGGCTTGTCTATATTTCGTCGTTCCATATTTATATATAGTAAAAAAAATACTATTTTTAAAAGAAACATAATTACATAACGTTTATCAAACAATGACCCAATTGCATACCAGTCGCGGCACGTGGTTATCAGCGTGCCTCCGCCCCGACCGCATAGATAGAGCGGTCAACGTGCCATACTATCTCGCCTACGGAAATATACACACAGTGGACAAGTTAAGCTTTCCTTGTTACTTTAAGTATTTAAAATATTGTTTTAAATGGATTCTTTTACTGGAGTCGTTGGTTCAGCTTTTGTTTTGTATAGGTTTTGGAAATTCGTGACTCTTTTAATGTGTTCGGGACGTCGGGTTTTCAGAAATCGTATGAAATGAAAAGATAAACAAGTAATCCAAAAAATAACAACAAACCTACTTGATAATACATATTAATTAAATTTGAAATCGACTTGTTATTTCTAAATCCAGAATAGGCAATTTATTGTAAAATATACTCAACTTAGTTCGCCATTATGTAGCAATAAAACTTGAGACAGCTGGACTTTATTAATCTAATATAAATAAAAAACGTTTAAAATATATCAATTTTTTAAACTTTATTTGTTCTCCATTGATTTTACTGGCTAATTTTCGCAACAGCATATACATTAGCGGAACTTAACCCCGCGTTTTACCTGCCAGAATCAGGAAACGATCACATATACCTCAAGGCTGTATGCCTCAAGAAATATCAAAAATAAAGTAATGAATGGCAAACGGCTTCAGAGGCGTAGTATCTACCTGTAAACGCGACAGTTTGTGGTTTTGATTCCCACTCGGAAAAGATAGATGTTTCTATTTCCATTTTTTTCGCTCTGGCAATTAGGCAAAGCGCGGCGTTGAGTTTCGCCACTCACGCAACTCACACAAAAAGGCGAAAAGCAAGGAATAAGCAACGGAGTGTCTTAACACTAAGTTTCTATGATTCCTGCAATACCCTGCCATGTGCGGGATAAAGCGTGAAGACATAAAAAACGTACATATAAAAAAAACGAATGCCATTTGTCCCAGGAACGTAACGTAGACGTAGAGCACCGCTTCGGCGAGGCGTTGGGCAGCGCGACGGGCGCGCACGCCGCGCGCGGCAAGAAGAAGTCCACGCGCTGCCGCATGGTGTTCCGCACCGAGATACTGAACGCGGCCGGCCAGCCGGAGACGCTGCAAGTGTGCTCCACTCAGATTATATGCAGTGAGTTTGGTGCTTTTTATTACATTCCATAGTAGTAAACCATATTGGTCTTAATGTTAAAATTATTTCTTTTATACACTGACATGATTAATTTGATTAAAATATAAAAAGAAACATAATTAAAAATAAAATAAAGCGTGAAGCTAAGAAAAATTGGTAAAAGTTTCATTTGTACATAAGCATGGTTAATCTGTAAGGGGAAAACACAGTAAACGGTATCGAAGACTTTTCTTTAAATCAACGTAATTATGACAACATTTTACAAGAGCTGAAGGAAATGCAATAATTATGATAGTATAGACATTTTGAGCATTATTAAAAATAAATTAAATTATATCGTTTGTTCAATCTTTCATTGTTGAACAGCATCTGTGCTTTTATAAAATTTAATATTTATCCTAATATTCTTCCGTAGCACAACCCCCCGGCGTGCCAGAAGTATGTCGCAAGTCTCTAGTCTCGTGTCCAGCAAACGGAGGTCTAGAACTTTATCTGTTGGGGAAGAACTTCTTAAAGGAGACGCGTGTGGTGTTCCGAGTATCTAATGATGGATCACCCTGGGAGGAGGAGGTGGTGCCGGACAAGGAGTTTCTTCAACAGGTACGTCTATATTACAAGGTAATTATTGTAATAATATGGAAAATTAAGTAATTGTTTCATTATTAATGTCTCACCAACTTTTTTTTTACGATTTTTAAACTGTACATCCACACTGAGAATAGAAAAAAAATTTGAACGCAGCGGGACTCGAACTAAGATGCTAATAATGAAATAAATTTTATAAAGCATATAAGAATTTCGACGAAGCGTGATGAAAAACACAAGGCTCAGTGGTGAGAGCGCTTGCACGGTTCGCTAGAGGGCGCGGCTAAGAGTCCCGCTGCGTTCAAGTTTTTATATGTTTTCTTTAAGTATAATGTCGCCAACGTATCGACTACATTATCTCGTTGACTTTACATTAAAAAAAATTAGACAGTTTCAATATAAATATGTATATGTTGTTGGTCCAGACGCACCTAGTGTGCTGCGTGCCGCCGTACCGCCACACCGACATCGCGGAGCCCGTGTGCGTGCAGCTGTTCGTGCGGGCGGGCGGCAAGGCGTCCGAGCCGCACGCCTTCTACTACACGCCGGCGCCGCGCGCGCACGCGCCGCCCCCGCACTGCACCACGCACCCGCACGCGCTCAAGTACTCAGGTACGTCACGCTGTCGCTGTCGCTGTCACTGTCACTGTCACTGTCACTGTCACTGTCACTGTGACATGACGCTGTAGTTCATAGCTATAGTGATGTGCGATCATTGCTATGTATTTGTTGTTTATGATTCAACATAGGCGGAAGTTGATTTTTGTGTTTTTTTTTTGTAGTTTTTTGTTTAAGATGATCGCTTTTGCCGCCGTCACACAGTTTACAATAAACTGTTTATTGGATTGAACCGTTCATTTTATATTGCCAAATCGAATTGTCGTGTTTGTGTGTATACATTTTATTACCTATATATATTTTTAATTATTACAAATCAATTGATTGTGTACATAATGAAATGTACCAGAATGTCGCATGACTAACATTATATAGAATAAATTGCTTTTGTATCATAAATATGTTAAATGTTCGAAATTGCTACGTAAGTACGTGTAAGTTTGTATCGAATTTAGACGTCGCTTAAAATTAAAATATCATTAAGAAATCTTATCTTAATTGCTGAACGGATTTAGATCAAAATATTATTCCAATATTTCGAAAAAAATGTTTATTGCACTCATTATGTTTAATAAATGGAGCTTTGAATATATTTGCTATGAAAATATATACCTCTCAAGCTAAACCATACCTGGAGTTAAATTTTGTTTTGTTGTTATTTTTTTGTCTATATATAATTATTAATTAAAACAGACTAATAAGTTTAGAAAAACGTATATACTGTAAAAACATCTATCAGTCCGTTGTAGCGCAGTAGTTGTCTAGTCTTAATGTTAAAGCGAGTTCATTTTTACGCTCTGGTAATGACACTGCGTTAAATACCGCGCGCAATGAAAGAGGACAGAGGAACTTAGCTCAATAGCTCTAGGATCCTTCTGCCCATCCTGCTTTGTAGTATAAAGCGAAAATATATATATTTCAAATTCACTGTTAAAGGTATTATGTAAAATTTGTAATAAATGTATACTTACATACTAGCTTAAATTGGTTTAGCCTGAATGGTACAGCTGAGTACACACAATATTCATATGATTATTTAAAAAAAAAATGAAATATAATTGGTTGACATCACTAGGACGCTTTAGTGCCTTTGGGAACAGTAAATAGTTGTATTGGAATAATTATTAAAAAGAAACTATTAATTATTATTTTATTTGATAAAAATCTCCTTTTAACTAAAGTTATTGGGACACTTTTCTGTTATGTATGTACGTAATCATATTCATCATAACAATATTGTGTGTATTCATCAAAAATCTAACAAATAATATTAAGCCTGTACTAACTACAGCTTTCCGCATGCTCCACGCCTTTTGAGTTAAAAAAATATATATAAATTATAATATATAGATATAGTATAGTTAAGTAAAGTTGGGAAGAAATGACTGATGCGTATATGCGTGTTTGTTTCCCGTCTGTTCAAGCTAGGTCTGTCTAGGTAGCGAGCGAGCTGCCGCCCGCCGCCGCGCCGCCCCTAACTATGGTACTGACACTCACACGCACACACACACACACTCACACAAGTGAACGTACACACGTACACACGCGACACACGCACGCATGCATTGTACACACATTCAATTACTACAAATATACATAGTTAACATTTCGTTCAGTAATAATTATGACATTTGATTTTTTTAAATTCTAATTTTTGTAAATGTAAAATGTTTACATGTTTTTTTTAAACGTACATACTGGCTTTTTCCATTTTTTTTTTCACTTATTAATTTATAAGCAAAAGCTTTATTTATACATCCATATATATTTATTAACAACATCCAATAGTTATTTGATTTTATATTAATTAATTAAATTTATAATTAAATAATTTCTATTGGAGTAATAATTATGGTAACACTTTTTTTGAAATCTACAATTTTCGTAAACGCATGCTTATCTGTGATATTTTTTTTTCAACGTAACTACTGACATATACACCAGCAAAAGCTTTATCTATACATATTTAAGACACATATTACAACACAAATAATTTATTTCTACACAAATTATTTACTACATCATCAAATTACCACACCATGCTTGAAACATTTGACATAAACACTTACATATAGATTAGTTAAAGAATAGCTCTCCCTTTATACCATACGTTTTTGCCATTAAATTTACACTCCCATTTACTGACTGACTGACTGACTGAATTTTTGAAAGCTTTAATTTTTTTCCAGTTTAGAATAAAGTTAGCTAGAAATTGTTGTCGAAAATTTTTTTCAGAAAGAAGAGTTTTGTTGTCATTTTGATATAATCTGTGTACTTTTTCCATTTAGTAATAGCAAAATAAGAAATTTCAACTTTAATCAGAGGAGGGAGGAGGAGGTTTAGATTAAATCACTTGCTTGTGTTATTTTAAGAGCTCTTTAGCTTTGCAACATTAAAGTATAAAGACGAAGAGAAACGTTAGTCATCTTTGCACTTTGATCATAATAAATGTTACGCTATTTAAATATGGACACACATAATAAAATACCCACACATATATATAGTACACATAGATACTTGCATTGTGAACTCTATCCCAATGAACTTAAGACACAATACGCATTGACACTCCTCACGTTGCTAGTTGCATCTCGTGCCAAACGTGATTATTTGTCTTCATATTTGAATCTACTCCTAAATCCATTTCAGTCATAACCAATATTTGTGTTTTAACGCCGTTCAGTTTCTAAATTAACATCAAAAATTAAGAAAAAAAAAACAATTTTCACATCATTTCGTCTCGAATTGGAGTCTATATTACAATATTGACTTTGACAACGTGTTGCGGTGTGGTACATGAACTGAAATGGGTTTACCCGGCACGCAGCTAGGCGTATCCTGGTAGAGCCCGTGTAACGTGCCCCGTGTGCAGGTGAGGAGCACTCATGGGGCGCAGCCCTGATGCCGCCGCCGCAGCCCCCGCGCCGGCCCTCCATCATCGTACCCGATCCACACTCGCCCCTTGGGTTGAAAAGCGAGGTGTGTATTCACCATATATATTGAAACGCTTTCAGTTTTTTAATTCACTATACCATAGGACCATCGTGGCGCACAGGCGTATACTTGTAAACGCGACGGTTAATGAGTTCGATTTCCATGAGGAGAAAATGGATTTTTCTGTTTCTTTGCTTATTTTCATTTTCTTCGCTCTGGAAACTAAGCATAGCGCGGTGTTGAGTCCCGCCACTCAGTAGAAAGACATAAAAAAGTATACCATAAACGTTTCCTAACAAAATAAAACGAATATTATTTTTTGTTATTTTGATACTTCGATATTGTAGTCCTTGATTTTTTACTTTCCTAATATCTAATCATTAATTCAATATAAAATAGTTATCATCAATTTTGAACATATTTTGATTGTTACAGGTACAAGATGAATCCAGTCAACACTCCTTAATCGAAGGCGCGGAGGGTTGCTCGGAGGGCGACAAGCCGCTGTCCGACGACCTCAGCGTCATGGACCTGCGTCTCAAGTCTGAGACCATCACGAGAGACCCCGCCCCGCAACAGGTAGGACGAATATATAACTTACTTAGCTACAGTATTTGCAGATTTTGTTACAGGCGTTTTTCAGATGTATATCAAAATAAATTGTTCTCTATTTAAAGGTTGGCTTTGTCGGTGCATATGATTCAATGAAACTTTCCCCAAACACACCTTCTCCGAACGAATCGCGATTGGTCTCGTTTACTGAACAGCTCCAAGCTATACAGAACCAGGTTCAAACCGATAAAATGGTAGAATCAGTGACAGCCGCCATCTTTAATTCGGACAACGCCAACAACATGTACGTTGATCCACCCATCCTCCCCATGAACACCATGGACACCATGCAGCAGCTCATCTCTGCGAAGACGGCGATGAACCCGCTCGATGGCGAAATGAAGGTGATGAACCCCGAGCTGATGATGACGGACTCGTCTATGCAGACGGCCAGCGAGCAGAGACTGATGGTGTACAACCAGGTGCAGCAGAACAGGGAGGAGAGCTTCAACCCGTTCGGCGCCATCACCAAGATGGAGGCGACGCAGATCGAGCGGCGGCTGGCGCGGCAGAGCGCGCACATGGAGGCGCTCGTGGAGGACGCCATGAAGGCCACGGCCGCCATGCTGCCCGACGACGCCGCCAAGCTGGACGAGCTGGTCAACTCGCGCGTGGACGACCACCTGTCGGCCGCGCCCGCCGCGCCGCCCGTGCTGCTGCCGGAGCTGCCCGCCGCCGTCAAGACGCCGCCGTCCGCCGTCAAGTCCATGATCCTGACGGCGGCGGCGGAGATCCTGACGTCGGACAGCACCATGAACGCGCTGGTGACGTCGGCCATCAACACGGCCAACATCCTGAGCACGGAGCCCAGCGAGGCGCCGCCCGCGGAGCCGCCGGGCGAGGCGCCGCTGGCCGCCATGTCGCAGGCGGTGTCGCAGGCCGTCACGCAGGCCGTGTCGCAGGCGGTGTCGCAGGCCGTGTCGCAGGCCGTGTCGCAGGAGATGACGGCGCCCGTGCAGGGGCTCACCGGCATGAGCGACCAGGACCTGCTCTCCTACATCAACCCGAGCACCTTCGACCAGGGTGAGTACATGGACCTGTGCTTCTGCGCCGAGCGCCCCTACGAGAGCGCCTTCCCCTAGTCCCGTAACCTTCTAGACTTTGAGACGATCTTGTTGAGTTGTTTTATATACACAGGTTGTTATCGTACAGGTATTTAGTTATTAGTTTATTACAGTAGCGTCGATTTCGTTAAGTTTAAATAATTATTTAGTATTTTAAAAAGTATTGAACAATAATTAGGATATAATAGATCTGATATTTCTGTTTAATTTTTATAATAAATATTTTTTCGGGTGCAATTTTTCTTAGTTTCTTAGTTTTTTATGCGCTTATACGTTAACGTGTGTTAGTTAATTGTTCCTATAATAACTGCCGACTTGCCGCAATCCACTACCAACTTACTTAATGAAGTAGAACATTTTACTTATTTCGCTTTACATCCAATGACCAGTAATCTATTACCTATATTCTAGTCATATATTATATTTAGTCATTAACACATATATATATATATATATATATATATATATATATATATATATATATATATATATATATATATATATATATATATATATATATATATATATATATATATATATATATATATATATGTATATATATATATGTATATATATATATGTATATATATATATATATATACTTAGTCTTGCCATAAATATTGTTATAAAGAAAAGCACGATTTTTTTTTATACGTAACATTTATTCCTTTCATAGTGAGTTAGTTTAATACATCAATATATAACTATTAAAAATATACAATGTTTATTCGAAGTGGTCCCCATTGGCTGCAATACAGTCTTTTAAACGTTGAGGCCAGTTATCAATAGCAGCACGAACTCTTTCTAGAGGAAAATTCTTCACTGCCAACCGAATGGATCGTTTTAGGGACTCCAAATTATCATGGCGTTTAGAGCAAGCCTTACTCTCTAAAACTGACCATAAATCATAATCCAATGGATTTAGGTCAGGACTTGACGACGGCCAGTTTTCAGTGCTGATAAAGTCCGGAACGTTAGTTTTCAACCAAGATTGGGTGGATCGAGCTCTATGACCCGGTGCCGAGTCTTGTTGAAAGCACCATTCTTTGTTATTGAACATGGTGTTAGTTAAAGACTTAACTACCGTCTCAAGAATGGTATTTTGATAAACTTGTGCCGACGTTTTAATACCTTTTTCACAAAAATATGGCTCAGTCACCCCTTCATAGCTAACACCCCACCAAACCATCACTGAAGTGGGATAATGCCCACGTTGTACTCTGTTTACTAATTACGAAGCTTCTTTAGAGCTTCCAGCATAAATACGGTCATTTTGTTTATTAAAATACTGGTCAATTGTAAAAATTTTCTCATCCGTAAACAAAATTTTTTGTGACCTCCCTTTGCGTACCGCTTAAGTAGTTGTTTGGATTTTACCACCCTATTCTTCTTTAAATTATCAGTTAAGAAGTGACCAGTACGTCTCTTATAGGCTGCAAGTCCTAAGTCATCTTTTAATATACGCGACATGGTTCTAGGAGCTATCTTCATCTCCCGAGATAAAATCTTTTGCTTACGGACAGGATTTCTTCGAATTCTTTCCCTAACTGCTTTAATCACCTTTTTCACACGAACGGTACGTGGACGGCCAGATCTTTTTCTGTCACAAACAGAGGAGGTATCATTGTACCTATCAATAGCCCGGTAAACAAACATTTGACTAATACCAAGCGGGTGGAGGGTTTTAAAAGTTGCACTTTTCTCCATACCTACTTTATGTAAGGCAATCACAGCGATTCGGTTCTCTTTATCACCCCACTCCATTTTAATATAACAAAATATTTAACAATATAATGGCGCGAAAATAAGAAAACACATCAAGCAATCATATAAAAATGACAGATTCCAAATTCAAACGTAATATTTTCTTTTTTTGAATAGTAACAGTATTTATGGCCAGACTAAGTATATTATCCAACACGACAACGTGCTATATATCAAGTAACCATTTTTATGTATATAGTACAAAATCAAAACAAACTGACAGATATTTAAAATGTTAATTAATATATAAAACATATATATTTTTATTTTTTATTTGGTGAAGTAAAAAGTTTTCATAGTTATAATATTTATTTTGTTAATGAAATTTAATAACTTAGAATTTACAGATTAATGCATTTTAGAGAGAGAATTTTTTGACTCTGGAAAAGCTTGAGAACTCTTCTCAATCCATGCGTTGATGGTTTGAAAGAATTCAAACGCATATAAAAAGCTTTTTTCAGCATTTTTTCTTTATATATAACTATAACTGGTCAGGAAAGCTTGAAGCTTGAAAGCTTTATACTCTATATTAGGTCCAAAATATCAAACTTTTGTGACTTTGCCGATTTTGTCTTTAATCGTAGTGGATATAGACAACGCTCAAACTCCATCATCAAATGACTTATTTAAAACATCAAATGGCATTTAAATATTTGTGTAGAATAATAAAGAGCCATATAATGAAAAAAACCTATTAAAACTTTTTGCTTCACCCACTGTACCATTGTTTTGCACACTATATTACTCACAACTAACTAATTTGCCTCTTTTCCAGTGTGAGGGGAGACACTGACGCATTTGTATCGAGTTCGGGCTCAAAAGCAGTTTTTATGTGAATTATTAGCGTAATATAAGCTATTATAATCTCCATGGATGAAAGTATGCTTGGTCAATTAGTACGTGAGTCAGTATTACAGGGCTAATGAATAATGTGTGTATTGTAAGGTTTGACGAAACTATTTTGTATATATACATATATATGTATATGTATGTTATAAATATATATACTATATATACATCTACACACTCAAAATATAAAACATATATAACAGTCTGTATATAGTATACGTTTTTAATCAATTTAAGACTGCTGACCGAGGTCTTCATTAAGAGTCTGAGGCTTCGCATTAATATTTTTTCAGCCATTTTAAAAGTTTCGTTGAACTATAAACACGTCCTAAAAGTTAATTGTATGTATCTAGGTGTGTGTGCGCGAACGATTGTGCTAGGTTATATTTTCGAATTTTAATATGTAAATAGTGAATAGCTTCGTATTTATGTTGTTGACGTGTGGCGGCCATCTTGGAAATGCATACTTTTTGTAGCAAAACTGTTCCACTTTATATGTTCAAACGCACAAAATGACAACGTGAAAAATTTAATATGCAATTTTAGTGTATATGGATGTTCGATAGCCGCCATCAGCGCTTGTATTTAGACCGTTGTGCACACTTTATTAATTTGTATTAGTTTATGATTAATGTATTTTAAATAATTTTACAAATTTAACTAGATTAAAATAAAGAAGTGTACGCACGGGCGATGTGTGAATGTTAGACCTAGTGTCCACTGAAGCGCCGTGAAACTATTTTAGTTGTTGCAATTTCATCTGCTGTAGTGTTCGATGGGTCTAGATAATTGTTTATTCGTAAGACGAAGGCAGTGTTACAAAGCGGTGCGATTTTGGGTTGAAAATAAAATACTTGTAATATTTATATATGATATAAACATATTGTTAAACAAAATAAGATTTTTTAAGCGTACTAAGGGTATTATAATATTTTTCAAACAGTTTCTTGTATATGTATATAATATATTTTTAAACCCATAAACAAGCCGAAATGCAATACTGCCTCAGCCTAAGGAACAGCAACAGTACTGATGTGATAGAGCAAAGATTATGTAACGTAGAGTAATGTAATGTGATGTTCATTTATAGGTCGAGTCTAATGCTACATATTAATGTGCCATTTACATGTAACCTTAGAGTTAGGTAGCCTAGTATTGATGTCATCTCGCTGTTGGCCGACGCCTCTGAACTAGACGCTTTTATTTGTTCTATTTATATATAAAAAAACAAAGGCAAAACAAATTTACAATACCATTGGAAATATTTATTTTGACATTAGCTGTCAATTGTTTGACGTTGCCGCCAAAACTTTTTTCAAACAGGATTGTTGTTGTCAATTTTAAAAATGGAATCGAAACTCGCGTTTGGTTTTTTTTTGTTTTACAAAAAGACTGAATGAAAACAAAGTTATGCCAAACGTGAATTTGATGTTCATTACAGATAATACAAAATTCACACTATTGAATGAACTAAACGATTCCTTTTGAAAGTTCAAATTTATATTCTAGCCAAATATAACCATTGATCGATTATATATATGAATATTTACTAAATGTTTACCAAAATTGTTAAAATATATATTAATTATTATATGCTAATATATTTAAAAGAAAAATAAGTATTTCACGTGTATTTTATACTGGTGTTTAGTCCAATTTTATGATACCTTTTGAAATATATTTATGCCTTTGGCACATTTTCTTGCTACATAGTACAGTAGGGACCACATCTATAATACAAATATACAACATAATGTATTAAAACTATTATACATAAAAAGAAATATTGGAACACTTTTAAATTATATTGAATCTCTACGCAACGAGTTGTCCCAAAATAGAAAAATTGTTATAGATAGTAATTATTAAACAAAATTTGTATATTTTATTTACTGTAGCATTTTTACAATGGTGTTGTTATTTATGTATTTTACAACATATTACGAAGATAATATTGAAAAATTGTGTTTTCCAAAGAAGTGTTAATTAAAAGAAATAAGATATATAAAGATAAACTAAAAAATATAGGTACATACTATATCTTTTTAACAAGTTACATCAACGGTCACAAACAGTTGGTATTTGTTATTTATACATGTATATGTATATATATATATGTATATTATATATATATATATTATATATATATAATATATATATATATATATATATATAATATATATATATATATATATATAATATATATATATATATATATATATATATATATATATATATATATATATATATATATATATATATATATATAATATATATATATATATATATAAATATATATATATATATTATATATATATATATAATATATATATATATATATATATATATATATATATCTATATATATATATATATATATATATATATATATATATATATATATATATATATATATATATATATATATATATATATAATATATATATATATATATTATATATATATATATCCCGTGCCAGAGTGTAGCGCAACTAACATCACATACATATTTGTGAATTTTTTGTTTATAAATCAGTCTTCCATTATTATTTTATAATTAAGAAAAATAACGAATGCATTTCACAACGAATGATGTGGAGCTCACTGGTTATTAAAGCTAATTTCTTTTACTGCGGAAAGTTCTTATCAAAATTTTAATATAAAACCAATTTGGGCTTATATTTTTATATAGGCTGTTGGATTTATTCAAACTTGACTTTTATGACGAAGTAACTATATGTCTTGTTTTGAATTTAACCTACATTAGACATATGGGACGATTTAATTCGTCCGTCTGTACGCAGTGTACCACAAATATTATACATTTATGTAATAAAGCTATTATATTAATGTAATCTAAAGTAAGCTTCGAAAGCGTGTGAAGTGTAGTATAGATCTCTAGTCGGTCTAATTCAATGCAACTTGCCGAGGGTTACGATGATCATCTATATGTTATTTGTTTTGATGTAATTAAATGTTATTGAAAATTGTATGGTTTTCATTTTTTTTGTCTTCACGCTTTATCCCGCACATGGCAGGGTAGGCAGAAGGAACTACAGGAACCTTAGGAACCCATTGTTAAGACACTACGTGGCTGAGTTCTTGGTTTCTCCGTCCCTGCTTTTCCGCCTTTTTTGAGGCATTGCGTGTTGAGTGACGGAACTCAAAGCCGCGCTTTGCCTAGTTTCCACGACGGTTCCCAATAATTATAATCGTTACAAGAACGATGACCTTCAAGCTTCAACCTATTAATTATTCAAAAAACGATTACACATGCTGATCAAATATTAGTATGTACTAACAATTTTCATTTGATTTTTCTAACATCTCAATTAAATATTTTATATATTACTAACTAGGTAGGTTTCTATTTAACACTTTTTACTGTTATTTACTTTTGAGTTTATATTAACTACTATCCAATTCAAGTATTTACTTTGCAACTTGCTTTATATACTCAATAAATAGTACATAGTCAGCTAAAAAAATTTTAGAAATATTTCCTTAAAAGAATTTAGAAAGAAATACATAAAAAAATTACGTGCATCCACAAATTGCTCGCCATAGAAACCTTACACATTCACTGCATATTAAAATTAAAGACATAATTTTTTTTATCCAAAAACAACCAAAAACAAAACACATTTAAATTCATAATTAATTTAATTGATTCTATTTATACAAACATACAAGACGAGGCCGCACGTACTCCGCACGTAATCCGGCGTCCTCCATTACCGAGCACTCCCAAAATTACATAACACCTATATTTATTTATTTATAACTCTATATATATAATATAATAAATAAATTCCATTTATATACCTAAATATGAACATAGACAAAAAGTGCAAAATAGGATGAAAACGATGAGTATGACGGCGACCCACGCGGGCATCGAGTCTGTGGAGAGAGAACACATCACTTATTAATCTATTAACTATAGCTTATAATAAATTATACAAATAAAATATGTAGATACAAATTCAACGTAGCTCAGTGAGTAAAGCTTTACGCTTAGTATCTTGAACATTTTTGCCGTTTTTAAATTCTGGAGTATAAACATATTTAAGTCAATGATAATAAAAATATTAGATGAAAACATTATTTATTGAACGTTCATGCCTTCAAATCCGTACCGAAACCACCATATAATGTTAATTTAACTCTATAACCACCTAAATTACTTAAATAACAAATAAATCGACACAATCCGTCCAGTTTAAAGACTTTATATGTTACAACGCAGCGCGATGATTGACCCAAAATCCTTTCATTTTCAAATTATTCTAACGTTATTTCCCTTCAAATATTATATCACATCACGCCACACCCTGTATATATACATATATTACATATATATCGCTTCCTCCTACACAGCGTAGATATTGGTACTGGTACTAGTAGAGGTAGAGGTAGAGGTAGAGGTACTGACTGGCGTAAGGCACGGTGTGCACGACGAGCCGGTTGTCGACGGAGATGGACAGCAGCGCGGCCTCGCAGCGCGCGTGCGGCGCGAGCGGCGCCAGCGAGCCCGACCCCACCCACTGCAGCCCCGTCACGAACATGCCGTGCGCGCCCGCCACGTGCAGCACGCGCTGCGTCACATGGGACATAATGACAAGTCAAAAATCTCGCTTTCCCTCGATAAGGGAACTTGCAAGTAATTATAATTAATAAAAATGCTCAGAAATCAAGTGTGACATTTTAAATTTAAATAGATAGCCCTATCTAATAGCCCTTTCAAATTATTTTAAATTTTTATAATTCACAACAAGTCGTGGAATGATCAAAAACAAATCATTTTGAAAATGGCGTAAATCGTATATCAAATTAAATTATTAAAATAGAAGAAACATCAAAATTTACATAATCCAACAAAAAAAAACTAATTAACAAATACATATAACCTTAAATTATTTGAATTTTCTTATACCACATTCAAAAGCCTAATCCACATGATATATCTATATAGTATATCACAAATATGTAAACAACACAAATGAACCCTCACCTGCAAACTGAAAGCAATATAAATGTCTACAGAACCACTGAACATGGTGCCGACTCCAACAAATCTGCCGTCGTCTCTGACGGCGAGCGCTGATAAGGACTCCGTTATCACCACCGTCTTCTTCAAAGCCCCAGTTTTAGGGTCCCACAGCTGGATCAGACCCTGGGCTTTACCAGACCTGGATAAAGGATTCGCAATTGTGAACATCCTGTATTCATTCTGTCTGTCCTCTACTGCTCCAAATCTGAAATGAAGATGTATTTATGTTGTTTTAGTGTATTTATAACAAATTATGTTAATATTTACTGTATATAATTTATTTTCTAAGCATATATATTTGTCTGTCATCCCGCTTTTCTTACACAGTTGATGGCGGCTAATTAATGTATTTATACCTTATATGTATATACATAATGATTAATGTAGAGATGAACAGTATGAAAATATTATTAAATTGATATGAACTTATGTATTATATTATAAAACTATATATAACATAGTGTTGTACGAATTAAAATGATACACAAACATATAAACATAATAATCAACTAAACAATAATGGCTTTGAAAGTTAAAAATTTCATTTTTTAATAGGAAATATCTTACTTGCATCTTCTGAATAAATATTTAGTGCCATTGGGTGGTTGACAAGTGAGACTAAGCAGCGGTGCGGCCTTTGCAGTAGTCCCCCACAGCAGCGCTTGCCCATCTTTAGCTATGCTAACTAATTTATCATCAAAAGGACTAAAATCTAAATCGTCCAACTGAAACAAATAAATAATTGTTATGTTAGTTATTTGGATATTTCTTTGTTTTGAATTAAGAAAAGTCATATTATATTTAAAAAAAATCATATAAAGATCTGAAGTCCCAATAAATTACTCAGCAAAACGCTCAATATATTTAAAAGATATGAAAAATACTTATTAATTATAAGTGATGCTAAAAATTATAATATTTATAAACATGACAAGATAAACATTTAATGTGTGCAAAAAATATTTTAAAGGTATAAAGAATCACATGGCTAATTAATTAACACAAACTAAAAATACAATAACAAATAGTGAATATTTCTTTAAATAATATCACCACAAATTAAAGGGTAGAAAACCCAGGGTAACTAACAATGTTGCATCAAGTCTATAATTGGATTAATAAGCTTACAATAAATACGTAATAATGTCAATGCATAATAGTTCAATAGATTGCAGCGTTCATTTAATTTGAAAAATTTTATAGCAATAAGCTCACTAAGAGATATACTATGATAAAGTGAAACTATTTTCTTTATATATGATAAAATTGATGCATTAGATATAATATTGACATCGTATATGGCTTGTCTATAAAATAACTCCTGCGAGGCCATAGTGGTGCAGTTGGATAACATCTGGTTATATAAACAATGGTTGTAAGTTTAAACTCTTGAAAAAAATTTTACATTTTAATTTTTAATTTTACGTTTCTATAGCTCACTATAGACCTTATAAAGCAGTCTCAATACTGCCATATAAAGTTTGGTTCAGTTAAAAAGGCATAGTATCAAAAATAGGATAGAGACAGAGTGAAGAAGATGTATAAAGCTATAAGAACACAATAAATAAGAACAGTAATATACCTCTTTAGTGTGTCCTTGTAATTCAAACAAGAGTTGCATTTTGGGAAATGACCATATTCTAACTTTGCCGTCAACTCCACCAGTTGCCATTAGTTTTCCATTATGACTGATTGTAACTACTCTTTGCAGGGGATCCTTACTGAAAACAGTTTTTAAACAATATATAAATCATAATAAAGATATCATTGTGCAGAAGATTATGGTTATAAAAGTTCAAATTTGATCACTTAATTAAATACAAGAAAATCTACCAACCCAAAATCTGTTTGTACACTTTCAATAGGCCTTATTTCAAATGACATTCTTTTATCTGTACTATGATTATGGCTCTCCATTTTCGATATGTTGTCATTTTCAGATATAGTACGACGACGACGTACAAGTCCATTCTCAGCTCTGAAACTTCCACGCCGCATCTCTGCAGCGTCTACCATTTTAACATTGACCTTATACAACTGGCAGTGACTTTCCTGACCCGTTGCCAGGTATAAGCGATTCTGAGCATTTTGTACTGAACATGTCATAACGACATTAGGTCCTGTCTCGTACCTCATTACCTCTTCCGCAACAAAGCGTGTTCCATTATGTGATAACTCAAAAATTTCCTATAAAAAATAATTACACATCAAGTTATAAGTTATTGCGTTAATATGCAGTATAAACAAGATTCTGGTATGATAAGTAAACTGCTGACGCGTGTCGGATCGTAAATAACTTAAAACAAAGTGCAGAAGTTGTTTTTCTTGATAACATATGAGCAATACTTACGAAACCATTCGCGACACCTGTGTTAGACGCTCCTCCACCGCCAGCCACTAGCACATGACGGCTGGTGAGCGTTTGAAGTGTGTAAAGAGGAAAATCGACCTTCGCAAGTAAACCATCACACCTATACCGAGACATCTTCACTTATAACATGTGTTAAACTTTATTTTATTCCGAACCTAGATCAAATAACACTATCTTATTACTAAACCACATCAGTCTTTATTATGTCTCTAAATATTAAATACTTAAAATAATATGTTTAAATCAGCGACCTAAACAACTGACTCAAATTGGAATTTTACTACTTCCAACATGACAAAAGTCAATTTGACAGATGTCAGTGAGATTCTTTCCTTGATAAGGATTCCCGATGAACACTTAAATATTTATTACTACATATTACGAAATAATACAAAATTAAATAAAGAGCAATTAAATAAGATATTTCTAGTTTAACAATATGTGATAAATATGAATTACGACAGCTAAGTAGTAATCACTTGAATAAATAAAAGAATTAGGTGAATTATATATGACAATACTACGGTGCTAAGTTGAAACGCTTATCCTGTGAAACGATGGCGGTTTTTTTAAACAAGTATGTCAAGGTCTGAGAAGCGACGTACGCACGTAAGGTATTTAATTGGATGTATTACGCTAAGATCTGTTATTATTTTTACTTAGTAAACGCTGTTATATGACAATGAAACATGGATGTTGAAGAGGAAATATGAAAAAAAGATATATGCTGTTGAAATGCGATCTCTTCGGAGGAGCTGTGGAGTCAGCTTATTTGACCGAATCCGCAACGAAAAGATACACAGGATGGTAGGTACCAACGAAGATGTCACAGTGAGAATAAAAAATGTGCTGAGATGGTTTAAGCACCTCAAAAGAGTGATAAAATAACACTGAAAATTATATATGAAGCAAAAGAGAGTGAATAAATATTACTTATTTCGTACCTTAGCTTGTAATCTTACAAAATTACACCTCCACAGTCAGTAATATCTGTAATTGGTTATGAAACGAAAACTTAATTTTAGCCATTATTTATTTTAATTTTAATGTACTTACAAACATTACATTTAAATGTTAACTTAATGTAAAATAACATAGCAAAAATAAAGAACCTAATATAACACAATTTGGTAAATTGTAATCACTTATATGTATACCAGACCAAACTTAAAAATACAATGTAATGACATTGTTTATGTATGTAAATAATAATTAGTGTTGAACATCTATATATATAGTGTTATAACATGGATCATGTTTAAAATAATAAAATACTAGAAGTAGGTACATAATTAATAAATAATTTTTATAATTTTATTGTCAAATAATTTTCCATTTTTTTTTTAGCTTCACTCTGTGGCACTTAATATAACAGGATAGCCACAAAATCTGTTGTTAAACTATATTCTCCAATTTTACATAATTTCTTGTTTATGTTAATAATATTTATTTCACTCCAAATGTACAAAGCTAGTAACAAGATCAAAAACATTTAACATAAAAACTGCTAAGTTTATTTTTAGTTACAAAAAACGATACTTCTATATAAATATATCACCATAATTATTATTAATATTATCCATTTTGAATCTGTGACCTTATTTACTTAGTTTTTGTCCAAAACAGACAAAGGAAAACCTGTTGATGACTTCCAACATTATCAATGCC